>CAUOFW020001458.1:67183-97092 GCA_963454935.2 Ilex paraguariensis
GCCACCAAACCCGTATTTGGTTCTGTATCCTGGATAATCGGCGAAATCGAAATGCTGCTCTTCTATAAGTAGAAGGCCGCATTTAGATGCCAAAAGTGGTAAGTTCCATTCACGGAAGAAGCCATTTGACTTGTGGGCAATGTGAATTTCACCATTTTCGCTGATCATCTCACTAGCATTTTCCAGAAACAGGCCTACAAGTCTTTTGTGTCGGCTGCAAGAAAGCATGATATTAGAATTATACTTTCAAGTTTCAACACACACACACACAAACACTCGAAGTATATATTGAGTTGAAGGAAGGAAGCAAGATATTGACAGACCTTTGCTGGGCTTCGCGTGATTCATTCGGGAAGAAGCCAGCAAGAGGGAAATTGAAGATTATGCGATCAAATATCTCTCCCTTGAACAAGAAATTGTTTGCCATTTCAGTAGCATCTACTCCATGCATGACCTTGCACCCTCTACTCCTTAAGTTCTGGATGTTTGCCATAGCATTCCAATAATTTCTGCTCAAAAACCCTGAACATCCCAACTCATATCCCACCATAAAATCAGAATTTAAACCATACATGATCAGTTTGCAGGGCACAAACAAGCAATTATATAGGCTAGGCAGGGTTCACAGCATGCATTTGCCTAGAAAATCATGTCATATAAGAAACATTATTGAAAAGAGTTCTCTCTGATCCTACATGATCCATCTCAATAATCGCCTAACAGTTTCGATTCTTCGCAAATATATTCTAATCGCGAGAAAGAATAGTAATAGACAGAGTGCCTAGATGTATATTTGTCCTATGTAGATAGTTACCCCATCAATATATTGTTAGCAGTGGAGACTAATAAAGAGATTTCACCTTCAGAATCAAGAGAAGTAGCGGTCATATTAGTTGCAGAACCAAAAGCCAAGGCCAAACTAGTTGAGAATGAGAAATCCCCTTCACCCACTAATAGTATTTTGTGGTAACTACTATAATGCTTTATCCATCTCTCTCTTTCCACTACACCATCGCTCACCTTCTCTTCTTTTGTTTCTTCATCTTCTCCTCCTAGTTCTTTCGAGTTTAGCTGTGACTGTGACAGAGCTTGTGTAATTTCTCTTTTTTCTTCCACATTTTGAATTTTCATATCGACAACTATAGTTGAATCAAATGGGTCATTAGAACCAGAAGAACTTAGTGAGTCTACACTTGGTATCATCAACTCACCTAGTTCGCTTGAGTCGCTCAGTGACTCAATTAATCCTGGTGAATCGCTCAGTGTCACAGAGCTTGGTGCTGAACTAAGAACTTGGAAAAATACACCATTTGTGCTTGGGTCACTGTGTGAGTCGTCCAAGCACCGTCGAAAATCTAGCTGCTTTTGATCATAGAAAGCATCGTTTGTGATTGAATCCCCATGTATGCTTACAATAAATGGAGGGTTCAATGTAAGAACCGGACATGAATCACTGCAAGAGTCAATGGAGGGTGGAGAAAACAGTGGGGGTTGAAGCAATGGACAACTATTATTGCTTGATACCTGACTTGCCAGAAAAACTTGATGGGATGACTCACTTGGATTTTCATCGTCTACTTCACCACATATACATCTGATTACGCTGGAGAGAACCTGACCCATTGAACCCTTCCTGATGTTCTTCGTCTTCTTCGCAGAGCCTGTGAAAATCAACTAAGTGGTTGGGTTTTGATCTTAGTAGAGGGATCGGTCATTCGCTGTAATCATCAATTCTAGTCATTCACTTTACTCTCTTGTTAAGGCACAGAGGTAGACTTTCGTCTGCCTTTTTCTGTCCCCACAAGACTTTTTACTTTTCAAGAACAAAGGGTACGGAAGTGGAAGGGATTCGATGCACGAATAATTCCATACATACGATGGACTACCTCTACCTCTACCTCGACGTGGGAGACTTTCTTTTCTAATGGTCTTTAAGTCTTAAATGCCCCTCTATACGTCTTGTTATCAATCAAAATTGTGGCTCCATTCGTTTCTGGTTTCTTGAGGTTTGGGACTTTGGTGGACCATGAATTCTCTTTACATATGTGAGTCATTTTATGGTTGTGTATCATTGTGGCCGTCTCATGCCCTTTTTAGAACATATATATATATATATATAATAAATATATTTATATTCATATCTAAAATTAAATTACAAACATAGAGAATAAATAAAGAAATTTAAACATCGATTTGTAATGGGTGTGAAAGATAGTGGGCGGTAGTGGTGATGGTAGGAAACGGTATTAGTTATGGTGGCAATGGTAATGACCGCGGTGGCGATGATGGTGATGGTGGCGGCGGCGACGACGGTGACGACGACAGTAGTGGTGGTGGTGGCGGCGATGGTGGTGGCGATGGTAGAGGTAGTGGTGAAGCATTTCAAATTAATATTTTTTTTAAATCCAAACACATCTTTAAGAGCTTATTTTTTTTTATTAAATTTGAAATTTTAATATTAATCGTTAGATTAATTTTAAAGTAAAATTTAAAGCGATTTTAACCGCGAATAACAAAAATTATTTTGTTTATTTTTGAAATTTGAATTGTAAAATACTTTATTATATATATGAATTGATTTATTTATTAAATAATAATTAGATTAATTATAAATTATACCTTTTAAATATAAATTTTATTCTAATCGACTCTTTTTCATTTCAATTTTAACAATTTACTCCCCTGAAGTTTAGATAAACTAAATTATATGATGAGTTGAAAAAGAGTTTGTAATATAACTTTTATACCCATAAGACTTTATTTAACCCCCTAACCTTCTATCTTCTTTCTCATTCTTTTACCATACTGGGTGACCAAGTAAATGCCACCACGCCCAACACAACCTTCACAAAGCAACTACCACCACCCTTAACATCTGCTTTCAAATTGAGCACCACCCACCAACTACCAACCAACGAAAAGGAAAAGCGGAAAAGCCCACTACAAGTGTCTCATCAACATCAAATCCAACCAACATCACGGCTGTAAATACACCATCATATGAGTGTGGTTGAATGGGAAAAATTGAACAGAAGAAAAAAAAACTAGCAAATTGAAAAATAAAAATTCTAAAGTAAAGACTCATCAGGGACGGTTGTAAGCTTCAATGATGCTAACGGTGCTAAGTTTCTGTGTGTGTCTATCATGTCTTTCCTTATATTGTTCTTCCTCTATTGCCACAGCTATGGATTTGGCATTTCGAATAGATGGAGGAGGGGAATCATTTTTTTTTTGGCGGGGGAGGGGGAGGGGGAGGGAGAGTATGGTGCTCGGTGGGATGGAGTCGATTATAATAAGATTCAAACTTAAAGGAGATATTTTGTAATTAACTCAAAATAATTTTCATAAAATCAATCAATTTACTGTCAAACCCAATAAAATAAGAATTGTTGACCTTAATACAAGTAAAAAAAATGGATAAATAGTGCTCCTACAAATCCCAAATTCACGATGTCAAATTGTACACAAATCAATATAGATCCTCAAATCAGTGAGTTTTGTTAACTTTTTTTAATAGTATCCACTCGTTTAAGTGTCTCTATGCATTTAGAATGTAATTTGGTATCCCAAATTTAGGATACAATTACGCATGAATAAAATATGATATTATTTGGTTGGTCTTTCTCAACCCGACATAGACCCAAATTCCTTATCAAAAGCCTAGTGTGAATTAGTGCCATTAGTTGGATTGTAGAATTGAATATGATAGTTTTTTTGGTTATGGGTATAATTATTTAGATTTATTTGAAGAAAAGTGTATGAATAAGTTATTTATTCTGTTAATTTTAATTTTAATAAAACATATTGTGTTTAGGTACAAAATTCAAATGAACTCAAAATTGTTTTACGTAAATGTCCTCCCTTAAATTATGCATTATTGATTGACAATTATATATCTAATCAAATATGTAAATATTTCATTAGACTCTCACTATCTCTCCCCCATTACTTTCTCTATTTCTCCCATATTTTTTCTCTATATCTATCATTGACAATTTATTTTCGTTTCAAATATGTAAATTTTTGATTTTTTCTTTCATCTCTCTCTCCTATTTTCTTTCTCTCTCCCCCTATTTTTTCTATTCATTTCTCTCTCTCTATTTTCTCTTTCACTCTCTCTATTTATATCAACATTACAACAATAAAATTACACTAATCAGTTACACCAATAAGTTACAATTGTCTTATAATACACCAAACAATTACACAAATTTATAACATCAACCCAATTTGTTATTCAATTGTTTATATAACTAAACAGTTGCACTATTTAGTATCGCAACATCGTTACACCAATCATATATATCAAATTTAGTATAATGGTAAAGTCTTTTGTGTAATGGTAAACTCAATTTAGTCTATATAATTGGTGTAACTATGTTGTGATATTAAATGGTGTAATTTTTTGATTTATGTAAATAACAAAATGACAAATTAGATTGGTGTTGTAATTTAGTATAATTGTTTAATGTAACTATTTGATTTTATTAAAACATATGAGTAACTATTTAGTGTATTATAAGGTAATTATAACTAATTAGTGTAATTGTGTTGTGTAACGTTGATATAAGGTGAGAGAAAAATGAAGAGAATAAGGAAATAAGGGGAGAGGGAATGTAAATTTTCATCCATGCTTTCTTGAGAGGCGTATATCGATGCGGTGGTACAGAGACTTTTCTGAATTGAACTTGACCGTCNAATTGATTTATTTATTAAATAATAATTAGATTAATTATAAATTATACCTTTTAAATATAAATTTTATTCTAATCGACTCTTTTTCATTTCAATTTTAACAATTTACTCCCCTGAAGTTTAGATAAACTAAATTATATGATGAGTTGAAAAAGAGTTTGTAATATAACTTTTATACCCATAAGACTTTATTTAACCCCCTAACCTTCTATCTTCTTTCTCATTCTTTTACCATACTGGGTGACCAAGTAAATGCCACCACGCCCAACACAACCTTCACAAAGCAACTACCACCACCCTTAACATCTGCTTTCAAATTGAGCACCACCCACCAACTACCAACCAACGAAAAGGAAAAGCGGAAAAGCCCACTACAAGTGTCTCATCAACATCAAATCCAACCAACATCACGGCTGTAAATACACCATCATATGAGTGTGGTTGAATGGGAAAAATTGAACAGAAGAAAAAAAAACTAGCAAATTGAAAAATAAAAATTCTAAAGTAAAGACTCATCAGGGACGGTTGTAAGCTTCAATGATGCTAACGGTGCTAAGTTTCTGTGTGTGTCTATCATGTCTTTCCTTATATTGTTCTTCCTCTATTGCCACAGCTATGGATTTGGCATTTCGAATAGATGGAGGAGGGGAATCATTTTTTTTTTGGCGGGGGAGGGGGAGGGGGAGGGAGAGTATGGTGCTCGGTGGGATGGAGTCGATTATAATAAGATTCAAACTTAAAGGAGATATTTTGTAATTAACTCAAAATAATTTTCATAAAATCAATCAATTTACTGTCAAACCCAATAAAATAAGAATTGTTGACCTTAATACAAGTAAAAAAAATGGATAAATAGTGCTCCTACAAATCCCAAATTCACGATGTCAAATTGTACACAAATCAATATAGATCCTCAAATCAGTGAGTTTTGTTAACTTTTTTTAATAGTATCCACTCGTTTAAGTGTCTCTATGCATTTAGAATGTAATTTGGTATCCCAAATTTAGGATACAATTACGCATGAATAAAATATGATATTATTTGGTTGGTCTTTCTCAACCCGACATAGACCCAAATTCCTTATCAAAAGCCTAGTGTGAATTAGTGCCATTAGTTGGATTGTAGAATTGAATATGATAGTTTTTTTGGTTATGGGTATAATTATTTAGATTTATTTGAAGAAAAGTGTATGAATAAGTTATTTATTCTGTTAATTTTAATTTTAATAAAACATATTGTGTTTAGGTACAAAATTCAAATGAACTCAAAATTGTTTTACGTAAATGTCCTCCCTTAAATTATGCATTATTGATTGACAATTATATATCTAATCAAATATGTAAATATTTCATTAGACTCTCACTATCTCTCCCCCATTACTTTCTCTATTTCTCCCATATTTTTTCTCTATATCTATCATTGACAATTTATTTTCGTTTCAAATATGTAAATTTTTGATTTTTTCTTTCATCTCTCTCTCCTATTTTCTTTCTCTCTCCCCCTATTTTTTCTATTCATTTCTCTCTCTCTATTTTCTCTTTCACTCTCTCTATTTATATCAACATTACAACAATAAAATTACACTAATCAGTTACACCAATAAGTTACAATTGTCTTATAATACACCAAACAATTACACAAATTTATAACATCAACCCAATTTGTTATTCAATTGTTTATATAACTAAACAGTTGCACTATTTAGTATCGCAACATCGTTACACCAATCATATATATCAAATTTAGTATAATGGTAAAGTCTTTTGTGTAATGGTAAACTCAATTTAGTCTATATAATTGGTGTAACTATGTTGTGATATTAAATGGTGTAATTTTTTGATTTATGTAAATAACAAAATGACAAATTAGATTGGTGTTGTAATTTAGTATAATTGTTTAATGTAACTATTTGATTTTATTAAAACATATGAGTAACTATTTAGTGTATTATAAGGTAATTATAACTAATTAGTGTAATTGTGTTGTGTAACGTTGATATAAGGTGAGAGAAAAATGAAGAGAATAAGGAAATAAGGGGAGAGGGAATGTAAATTTTCATCCATGCTTTCTTGAGAGGCGTATATCGATGCGGTGGTACAGAGACTTTTCTGAATTGAACTTGACCGTCAGATATCTCATGATCCTTCAAGGGTGCAAAGTTTGGTTTTGAAGCAAAAGATACACGGTTTGATTCAGATGGAACTTTTTCAAGTTCCATGGAGGTGGCACCTTCGTCGGACTGCATTGTATGATCTGTAAAGAGAGATGCGAGCATTTTCCATAGAGAAAGAGAGAAAGAGGAGAGAGCCGACCAGGAAGAGGAGGAGGAGAGGCGCCAAGGTACAGTTACAGAGCCTGTATCCTCTTCGGGTGTGTTTGGCAATTCATGGATGGACTGGACTGACTTGGATTTAAATCCCAAATCAGTTTTGTGAAATCCCAATGGCCCAGATTTGTAGGGGGATAAAAATAATTCGTGTTATCCAATCCCTACTTTGGATAGTACATTATGATGTGATTGGGTTATGAACAAACTACAATTTTTTACTAAACATCTAATACCTTTTATATTTGTTAAGTGTAGAAGATTAACATAATATTAGAGAGGGAGAGAGAGGTTAAAACTTAATATAACTCTCATACATCACTTGTATTTATAGTTAACTTACAATAATAAAAATTACACATACACCCTCTTACTATTAAGAATTTACACATATTATCCTACTATTCTTAACACTCCCCCTCAAGTTGGACTATATATATCATGTAATCTAAACTTGGAACAAATCGCTATAAGACGTGTATGACTCAATGCTTTAGTAAACATATCTGCTAGCTGATCTTCAGATTCCACAAATGGAGTTGTAATCTCCATAACTACTATCTTGTCCCGAATAAAGTGACAATTAACCTCAATATGCTTGGTTCCCTCGTGAAACACCGGATTGACAGCGATATGGATAGCTGTCTGGTTGTCACAGAACAACTGTAAAAGAAGTTGAACTAGAAACTTAATTTCTTAGAGGAAGTGTAGTAGCCAAGTCAACTCACTCGTCGTATGCGTCATTGCCCTATACTCAACCTCAGCATTGGATCTTACTACCACGAGTTATTTCTTACTTTTTTATGAGACAACGTTACCTCCTAAGAAAATAAAATAACCAATGGTTGATCTCTGATCAGAAAGAGAGTCAGCCCAATCAGCATCTGAAAAACCTTCCACTGTAAGATGTCCATTAGCTTGATATAACAGTCTAAGTCCAGGAGCTCGTTTGAGATATCGCAGAATACGAGTAACTGTCTCCCAATGTGGTACTTTAGGATATCCCATGAACTGACTTACTATACTAACTGCAAAAGAAATATCTGATCGAGTAATAGTGAGATAATTAAGTCCAACCAATTTGCAATACCGACCCAAATTCTCAAATAGTGCACCATCATCCATCAATCATTTCTGATTCGGATCCATAAAAATATAAATTTGTCTACCACCCAACAAACCTGTTTCCTCTAGCATATCAAGCACATATTTCCTCTAGCATATCAAGCACATATTTCCTCTATGATAAGTAAATACCCTGTTTGGATCGAGTCACTTCAATTCCCAAGAAATATCTTAATTTTTTCAAATCCTTAGTATAAAATGGATCTTGCAAGAAGATTTTTAACTTTGCAATCCCCTTAAAATTATTTTTAGTGATCACAATATTATCTACATAGACCACCAATAGCACATATCCAGTATCTGTCTGTCTATGAAACACGGAATGATCTATCTAACATTGAAAAATACCAAACTCTAAAACTACATCTGAAAACTTACCAAACCACACCCTTGGTGACTGCTTCAAACTATACAAAAAAAATTTTAACCGACATACACTCTTACCATACTGCCCTGAGCAGTAAACTCAGATGACTGCTCCATGTATACCTCTTCAACCAAGTCGCCGTGTAGGAAGGCATTATTAACGTCTAACTGAAACAAGGGTCACTCAAGATTAGCAGCCAAAGAAATTAAGATATAGACAGAGAAAATTTTGGCAACAAGAGAGAAAAGTCTCCTCATAATCAATACCATAAGTCTGAGTAAAGCCCTTTGTAACAAGCGGGGCTTTGAACGCTCTACAGGACCATCCAAATAAAATTTAACTGTATACGCCCAACGATAACCAACAGTTCGTTTACTAGGAGGTAAAAGAACGATATCTCAAATCTCATTATGATGTAAGACATCTATCTCATCCTCTATAGCTTTCCTCCAACCCGAATCAGGTAATGCATTTTATAAATATTTAGGAATAGATATAGTAGATAATTGAGAGATAAAACAAGAGAAGACAGGAGACAACGCATCATATGAAAAAAAAAAGAGCAATGAGATGATTAGTAACACACAAACGAGTACCTTTTCGAAGAGCAATAGATAAAGAGTCTAAATTACCTAATGGACCAGGATCAAAAGAAGGCAAGGAAGACGGTACGGATACCTCAGTCGATGGTCGAGGATGACGAGAGTATACACAAAGAGGTAAAGTAATTGGTAACACAATGGGCTGCGAAAAATATCTGAAGGTGGTGGTATAAGAGATGACCCAAAGTCTAAATCCAAAGGCTGAGAAGGTGCTGAAAAATATGGAACAGATTCCTCAAATGTGATATCGACACTAGTAAAGTATCGTCGCAAAGAAGGACTGTAGTAATGATGCCCCTTTTGTGTGCAGGGATAACCAAGAAATACACATTTGGTAGCTCGAGAGTTAAGTTTATAAAACTCAGGACCCAAATTGTGAACATAACAGACATATCCAAAAATCTTAGGAGTTAGGAAAAATAAGAGCTTACCAGGAAAAATGACAGAATATGGACTTTGCTCATTTAATACGGAGGATGACATACGATTAATAAGGTGACAAGTAGTCAGAACAACATTACTCCAAAAATATCGAGGAATATTCATCTGGAATAACAGGACACGGGTGACTTCCAACAAATGACGGTTCTTGCGTTTAGCAACACCGTTCTGTGGAGATGTGTAAACACATGAAGTCTGATTAATAATGTCAGTTTTAATAAGATAAGCTAAAAAATAATCAAATTCATATTTTTGAGCATTATCAGAACGTAAAATATGTATACGACAACCATAATGAATTTTTATTTCCTTACGAAAGGTCTCATATATAGAGAATAATTTAGACCGAACTTTCATCAAAAATAACTAAGTTACACGAGAATAGTCATCCACAAATGACACAATTTAAGGATATTTATTAGATGAAATATTATTTATTGGACCCCATACATCAGAATGTACCAATTCAAATGGACCAGACACACGATTATTGACTCTAGACTAAAATGACACACGGTGATACTTACTAAGTTGACAACCTTCACAAGACAAAGACGACAAACAACTAAGACTAGGAACTTGACATATCAGATTCTGGAGAAAAGGATGTCCAAGACGACAGTGTCATTGAAAAAGTGTTTGTAGAGCCCGAGTTAGTGAATCAAAATCAAAGTAATATAAACCATCAATTTCATGCCCCGTATCAATCTTCCTCTTTATTTTGAGATCCTGAAAAACACAATGAGAGGGATAAAAAGTTACATAACAATTGAGAGAACGTGTAATCTTACTAATAAAAAATAAACTAAAAAGAAACTGAGGAACAAATAACACGGAAGATAAGGACATATCAGGACTCAAGTGAGTAGTCCCCATACCTGAAACTTTAGAACAAGTACCATTAGCAAGAGTACCACTACGTGTGAAAGTTGCAAACTGATACGTAGAAAGAACATCAAACGAAACCAGTCATGTGGTCAGAAATGACAGATTTTATGATCCATGGACTGCGAGTGAAGGAGAATAAATAGGTAAAAGCAATACCTAACTGGGCAAAAGTGGCAGTGGAGGGAGATGGGACAAGAACTGAGCATACTCCTCTCGTGTAATAGTAATCGACCTAGTGTCTAGTGGAGCTGACCGAGGTATGGAAGTAACAATAGAGATATCATCCTGATAGGAAGCCTGATTTGTAGCACTAGAAGGTTTTCCATGTAAATCCCAACATAAAATCAATAGTATGCCCTCCACGGCCATAGTGAGTACAAGAACAAGATCTATTACGGCCTCCACGACCACCCGTACAACCTCCTATACGACCTCCTCGACTACCACAACCACCTCGAGGACCATCACTGTGGCTACTAGGGACCACAAGAACTGAGCGATTAGTGGAGACACCATGTTCGATGCCAGAAGTAGACAAAGTAGCACGATGTACACGAGAGAAAACCTCAAGTAGTTAGGGAAGACTAGAACAACCCAAAATTTGAGAACGAATAGCCTCATATTCGAGTTTTAGTCCTACCAAAAACCTAACAACATTCATGTCCTCATGTTGCTTTTGCCAAACTACTGCATCAGTAGTAAACGGATGGTAGGTTTTCATCTCCTTACAAACTCCCCAAACGTGAGAATAATAATCCTCAATACTCAGAATACTCTGTTCCAGACGGAAGTACTCCTTGCACACCTCATAAGCTCGGGTAAAATTACTTGTACTAGAATACATGGTGGCTAAGTGATCACATATCTCCTTGGCAGTGTCAAGATAAAACAGAGTGAAACTAATACGGGGCTCAATACTATTCAGTAGTAAAGAAATAATTTGAGCATCTTTTTGTTCTCACTGATCATACCCAAGACTATCTTCTTTGGGTTTAGGATTCACCAAATATTTCTTAAATCCTTTGTCTCAAAGAAAAACTTGAACAGATCAAGACTATAAAGTATAATTTGTCCCATTGAGTTTAACAGAGGTCATGAGGCCATTGATATGAGTAGGAGGAGGCAAAGATGGAGTAAGGGACCTAGTATTTTGCTTGGGTTCAATAGCAGTGCAGCAAATAGCAAACAAGAAGTGCTACAATGATGAATCAGAGGAATTGGATAGGCTAAAATATGGAACCGGATAGACTGCAATGCTGAACCGAGCAGAATAAGCTCCTGGACTGATGAACCGGACCTACTAGAGGCTCTAGACTAATAAACCGGACCTGCTAGAGGCTCTGGACTACTGAACTAGATCGGATAGACTTGCTAGACCGTTGAATCGGACTTGTTAGGGGCTCTGGACTGGTGAACCTGACCGAATAGACTTGCTGGACCGGATTAAAAACTAATTGAATCGGCCTAAACCAGTGCAAAACTATCTGAACCAGACCAAAGGAACTAATTGGACCGCTGAACTGGTCTAGGCTGGGCTATGGCTGGGTCAAAATTAAATTGGGATGGATCGAAGTGGGTTGGACCCGATTTAAAATAATTTAAACCCGTTGACTCGGGTATGAGTTTGGGTATTTTATCTGAACCCACGGAGTCGGGTCTGGACCTTTTCTTGGGGCTAGACCTTGTCTTCTTTGTTGTTGATTAGGGTTCCAATGAACCCTGGTCTTCAACTGCGCCTCACCACAACAACCACACCACCACCACTACAGCCACAACAATACACCACCACAGTCACGCCACCACGACGAACACACCACCACAATGAACAGCCACCATAATGAGCAGCAAACGACGACGAACGACCTCAACCACCATGATACCACACAACCATCACTAGCGACAACACCACCACAACACTGAGATCAACCACAATAACAGTACCACGACGACTACGACGATGACTTTGACAAACAACAAGACCACCACTACGAACACAATTAATTTATTCGAAATATATTTATGATCTTACATGCTTTGATACCATGTTAAGTGTAGAAGATTAACATAATATTAGAGAGGAAGAGAGAGGTTAAAACTTAACCTAACCCTCATACATCACTTGAATTTATAGTTAACTTATAATAATAAGAATTACACATATACCCTCTTATTATTAATAATTTACACATACTACCCTACTATTCTTAACAATATTAATTGACCATTTTACTCTTCAATCCTATCTCTTTTTAGGTTTGACAATTGTTGGTTACCAATTTTTTTTTTCTTTTTGATCAACATTGGTTACCATTTTATATGATACAATTTCTACACTCCTCATGTAAATGGCCAATGCCTCTGGCAGTCCCCATTGAAATCGAAAATCTAACATCCCAACTCAAACTCTGACTATCCTTCTTCAAATACACACTCAAAGGACCACTTGGCATGTAATCATCAACAAGAAGTCAACAAGAAGCCTGTGAGAATTCTTAGAACAAAACGCTCTTAATCTTACAAAATTAATATGATGAATGTTCCTAATTGTGCACACCTTTGCTCTAAACTCTCTCCCACCACCACCAAGTCTTTCAAGCCTCGTCACTGAAAACACACCTTCCTCTTCTTCTCTCTTCCTTTTCTTGATCCTCATCTTCCGCGGTTCCTCCAGCCTAATAAAATTACAACCACCAACATCAACACCACTAAAAACCCACACATTGTACCAATCAAAATCAAGGTTTTCTCTTTGTTCTTCTCTGTGATACTCCCCTTTTGTACCCTTAAGTATAAATCATCCTGAATTGTGTGAGATTTTGAAGATTTAAGACAAACCCAAATAAATTCTTACAAAGATTAGTACTTCCATGGTGATATAAACCAATACATGAACAATTACTCAAACATTTGTTCTCACTAGTACTCCTACTCGCCGGAAAAAAGACCACAATTGCATTGTCGTAATTCACTGCCCCAACCACCTCAAACACAAGGCCATCGATACACCAAAAATTCTCTAAAATATCTATGGCTATGTGTGTGTGTATATATATATATATATATTGTTTCAGAGAGAGAAAGAGAAAGAGAAAACATACCTTGCCAATGGGAGGAGTTCGCGACGTTCTTCGTTGGGGACCAGTGTAAAAGTGGGAGAAGAGGTTAAAAAATCCTAAATTTTGTAAAATAGAATTTGTATCCTGCAGGCTGAAAATGAATCCCAAAGTTTTGGTGAGATTCCTTTGTCCAGATGAGAGGGGATAAAGGGGCTGAATCACTACGGCTGTAGTTTTTGAAAAGCTACGAATATCTAGCCTCAAAATGCATTGCTAAAGTAGAGATAAATGGGGCCACAACTTATTTATCTAATCCAACAAGGTGTATCCACCTTTATCCAGCCATCCAAACACCTATTTCCTGTTATTTGGCTCACAAAACCCTAGAATTGGATGATTGAATGGATTATATATGGGGCCAACACTAACCCTGAGAAGGAGATAATTACAATAACGGCCTCACTATTTGCACCGATTTGAGGAGGTTACCCTCCGAATTTCAAAAATTGTAGTGTGCCCTCTCGAGTTTAATGTTGAGATTTAGATGTCAACTTTACCGTGATGAGCTGGTATAAATTATAAACGATGTGTGATTATAACAAGGGTAAATTATATTTTTATCCCCTTTACTATGACTCTTTTTAAATATTGTCCCTTAAATATCATTTATTTTACATCATACACTTAACCATGTGATTAGTTTCACACCGTTTCAACGATTAACATTCGTTATAAATTTAAGAAAAAGTTGTTTTACTTTCTTTTTTTTTCTTCAGAAAAATGTGATTTTTTTTACTTTATCCCAAAACTTACCAATTTTTATCAAAAAGAAAGCAATCGTTTGTATTTGGTGTAATGTAAAATAATTTATGAGATAATGTGAAAACTCAAGGGACAAAAGAAAATTGAGTCCATAAATTCAACGACAAATAAATATAAAAAAAAGAATCCTCAATCTTCAACCGAGTCATGGTTTGGCCTCATAATTTTCTACCCGACCCTGACTGAATGTCTAACTCTTCCCTAAAAAAAGGTTAGATGATACCATTTGGCCTAGGGGTGGACATTGATACAAATTTTCGTTACTATTTAATGTTGACATTCTGTCACACATTTCGATGGACCCTAGGCCTTAAAAACGGCCTATGGTTGCAACTTTTGCCAACTAGCCCACACTTCATGGAAGAAAAATAGATCCTACATTTATTTAAAAATATTTTTCCCTCTAGAAACTTTTCATTTTACTTGGGGGAATCTCACATTGCATTATGAAATATTTAAGTTTTTTTATTTTATACTTTAAAAAATAAAATTTTTTACATTGTACCTTCAATGTATTAAAAATATTTTAACATGGTACTTTCGTTATCTTTAATTGTTTATTTCGTCAAAATTATTTTATTAAAGTTGACGAAATGAGTAGCAAAAATTAACAGCAAAACTGTATTGCAATAAATCTTAATACGTTAAAGGAAAAATATGAAAATTTTAATTTTTCGGATGCAAAATATAATTTACTTTTTTCCTCGACCTAAATCGCCCCAAATAATGACATCAAATCTTCCCCTCTGCCTAACGGCGCCAAATAATCACATCACTAAATCTTTCCCCTCTGCCTAACGGATCTTCTCCCATCTGCTTTTCAAATTAGAAAACTTCTCTCTTCATTGCTTTCCTAATTCAAATACTTCTCTCTCTCTCTTCTCTGCTTTCCTAATTCAATTACACCTCACACCTATATATTCTCCCTCTCACCCAATTCAATTGTCTCTCTCTGTGCACAACACCCTTCTTTCTTCACCCGCCCCTCTTCTCTTCTACTCTCCCTCACTTCTGTCTTCTTTCTTCACCTTTTTCAACAACACAGACACTATTCCCCTCTCTTCTCTTCTTCTACAACTCTCTTCACCGTATCGGCCGCCACTCACAGCTCACCAACAGCCACCAACATCTACGATATCTTTCCGCTCTCCCCTGTTTCTCTCGCCACCCCTCTCTTCTCTTCTCTCTCATCACTCTCCGCATCCTCTGTCTCATCACTGCCTCACCATAACGAAACTGCAACGATGCCCTTTCACGCACCGCCATCGACGCTGTCCAGGTATTTCTCCCTCTCCCTCTCTCTCCCCCCTCTGTCTGCTCCTTTCCTCTCTCTGTGGCTCAGCGGCTTCTTTGATAAACCCTACCATTTTTATCGTTGTAATTGCACAAAACTTTTATACTTTGCTTGATGGAATTGATCCAGTCTTTGATTTCCCTGTGTGGAATTGGTAATGCGTTCTTGGTTGAATAGAGTTATCACATTAGTTTCGTTTTTTTTTTTAAATTTGATTTAATTGAATTTCATTCTGTTTTTTGATTGCAATTTGTATTGTAAAATTAAATTTAGGTTCTGGTGGTTTTTGTGATATGCTCTGTATGAATCACAAGATACATAACTAATGCGATTTGTGAACTATTCCGGTGTTTCGGCCCAAAAAAAATAAAAGAACTATTCCGGCGTTGAAACATGATATGGTTAGTGATTTTGTTAATTAATTTTCTTTTCCTTCTCTATCTTACTTATTTATTAACGGGGTATTACTATAAATTCACGAAGTATTTGTGACTNTATTCCGGCGTTGAAACATGATATGGTTAGTGATTTTGTTAATTAATTTTCTTTTCTTTCTCTATCTTACTTATTTATTAACGGGGTATTACTATAAATTCACGAAGTATTTGTGATTGTGATCTGTGAAGCCTTTCGATATAAAAAGAACAATTCTGGCCGTTGGAACATGATGAGATTAGTTATTTCGATAATTCTTTTTTCTGTTATCTTCTTTGTCTACATTTTAGGATTTGCATTCGTGGTTTGACAATCCCATTGTTCTTTTTTATTTTTAATTTAATAGCAGCCTGGTATGACCAAAACATCTTATAAATCTATTTGAGCACATGTTGCGATTTTACTGTTCCTCATAACTTTGGATTACAAATAACTGTTTTGTTCCATTGACACTATGTAGCATTTCTAATTAGCAGTTTGGTTCATATCATAAAAGAAAAACTAACAACTTATGTAAGTACATGCATATGATATTTCTAAACATATGTATTGTGACAAATGTTTTTTCTCAATTGTGTGTGTTTCTGCATGTATCTGTACTTGTGCTGGAGTTCATATCAGATACTTATAGATAAATTTGTGTTGTTGGATCACTTTGTTCTAGAATTTTGTGTTTTTAAAGAATTTTATTGTTCTCTTTCCCACAACTCTCCCCCTCTCTCTTTATCTATCTCTTAGCCTCTCTAGCTGAACATTAACTATATTCTATACTAGCAGAGCATTGAGGAATTGAAGCAGAGCTTTTATGCACCATTGTTGAACTTGGGCTCGTAAGCGTGGAAGCAAATGAAGAATCAAGAAAGAACAAGGAATATGAACCAATGGTTTCCAAAAAAATCACCAGACGGGTATGGCTACTTCGTTTATGCTTCATTTAGTTGTGCTATATGGATAAAATTGATATTAATTATACTCTTTGATTTGATTATCATGTATTCAATTAGATTATTTTATTTTTTCCATGCACTTAACTAAAATAAATCGTAACTTGATTTAATATATGAACTGGATGAATATATACGATACTTCCTATCAATGCTAATATTTTGTTTGTAAATCCAATGTATGAGACATGTAACATGATGGTGAGTCTTGGGGTGGTGTGATGGATATTTCCTCTTGCTAATGCTCATTTTTTTATGATTGTCAATTTGTTTGGGTTGGTTTAAATGGTTTGACTTTTTCACATGGTTATAGCTTTGTTGCACTACACCGATTTTTTATCGTTATTGACCTCTACAAATAATTTTTATCAACATGATTTTCTTAAGGTCTATTCCTTGATTTGAGTTATGAGTAGACATTGAATTGAAAAGAGAACGAACAATTAAGGAAAGTACTCATATTAATATTAGTATTATTCTGGTTATGTATATACATCTATCGGAGCATGTATTGATTTTTTGAATTAGTTTTTCATAATTTTATAATAGTCTTTAGTTTCAATAATATATTTGTGAACTTCATTTTTGAATTCAGTAGATTGCTTTTTTAGGTAATGCTAATGTGAGAAGGTAGTTTGATTTTTAATATGTGTGAATAGTTATTTACTATTGAGGGATATTGATTCTGTGAAAGATTTTGTTGTTGAAAAGTAGCCAGTTTGATTTTCATTTTTCCCTTTTCTCTTGTATCATGAAAGTTATTTTTTAATATTATATCACCTGACAAATTTTATGCATGCTTGTGAGTCCAATATGCAATTTTTTTGTTCAATTTTAATATTGATGCATTTCTCTTTCCCTTGTTCCCATATGTATGCACACACATTGACAACACATAGAATAATTTAGGGGTATCCCTTTTATTTACTTTCATTAGGGTTGTGGATAAAACTTGTCAATACATAAGTGATATAATTAACAATCCTTAATAATTGCGCTCCATCATAGCATTCTTATAGGTATAGTAATACANAAAACATAAGTGATATAATTAGCAATCCTTAATAGTTACGCTACATCATAGCATTCTTATAGGTATAATAATATAATTCGAACTTATTACAATGTACATGTTTGTTACAACACATTAAGTTAATATAAACATAAGTTGGTAATTCGACATACTCGGTATTTATACCACTCGTGTAAATTTGAAAAAAAAGAAACAACATAGGGTGAGCATCAATAGCTCTGTAAGAAATCTCAATTCCAAGGCACACAGGTTCGAAAATAAATACTTTGATACGATTGATATTATAAAGTACATTCATAGCTAATAATGTGAAAACGTTAAACAAAAAATAGTTTATGTACGAAAATGATAAAGTCATACCATTACAGTGTCAAACCAGAGAAAAAATATCCTAATAGACCACTCAGGGTCTATACATCCTGTACAATCCAACCTTTTAGGAGTCTTACACCCTAAAAAAGAGACGTTTTCGAATCACAATTCGCCCCAAAGTCTGAAGATCAACTGGATCGCAGTTGCATTTACAAACTCAATGAAACCCTCTACGGTTTCAACTTGAAACGTAAATCGTCTGCCACTTGATCCTGTGTGCACTTATATTTAATAGAAAAGGATCCTAGGTTCTCTCAATCATTGAACAATTCAAACGATTGTCTAATGCACATTTCAAAACCCTAAGTGATCCAGAGTTCTAATTCAATACGAACCACCTGATCATGAGTTCACAATCATGTTAAACAATATTTATAACATAAATGATATATTTGTAAAGAGAACTAAAAATCTTGCATATTTCAGAATTGAAAAACTTTATCTTGATTTGTGTGTCGTTCAAAAATTGTAAAAAATAGAACAATGAAAGCCATCAATGAAATTTCACACACAACTCTATTTTAACTAATTAAACACGATTATAAATTAGTTTGGTAAAACAACTCTAAAATGAGGTCAAATTGGGAATTGAAGGGTAAAATAGTTATCTTACGTGAGATATAAACTGAGGCGTCAGATCAGGAATTGGAGACCAACAGGGGATTCCTTGGGGAGACAGGAGACCAGCCCCACCAACCAGGTGTGGATCAACCACCCCTGCCTCACGCGTCGTAGGGGTGGGCTGCCTTCTCCCCCTTTCTTTTTTCGAATTCATATTCTTCCGAATTTTTCTTCGTCGTTCTTCTTCGTTTCCAGCTAAGTACCCAACTTCTCTCCTCTTGTTCCTCCTCCCTCTTTCTTCTTCCGAATTCTTCTTCGTTCTTTTTCCTTTCCAGCTAATTACTCAACTTCTTTCCTCTTGTTCTCTCTCCACAGTACAATAAATCCACTCCTTCCTAATGCCAATCTACTCCTCGTATATCCTACTTTCAAATCCATACCCTTTTTGGACCCAATCTCTATATGGTGATCCGATGTTTCGGTTAATATCTCTGTAAGATAACTATTTTGCCCTTCAGGTCCTAGTTTGACTTGATTTTGGGATTGTTTGACCAAACTAATTTTATACTCATGTTTAATTAGTTAAAATAGAGTTGTGTGTAGAATTTCATTGATAGCTTTCATTGTTCTATTTTTATATAATTTTTGAACGACATACAAATCGAGATAAAGTTTTTCAATTCTGAAATAGGTGAGATTTTTCGTTCTTTTTACAAATATATCATTTATGTTATAAATTTTGTTTAACATGTTTGTGAACTCATGATCAGATGGTTTGTATTGAATTGGAACTTTGGACCAGTTAGGGTTTTGAAATGTGCATTGAACAATCATTTGAATTGTTTAATAAGTGAGAGAACCCAGGATTTTTTTCTATTAAATATAAGTGCACACAGGATCAAGTGGCAAACGATTTACGTTTAAAATTGAAACCGTAGAGGGTTTCATTGAGTTCGTAAATGCAAGTGCGACCCAGTTGGTCTTTGGGACTTGGGGGCGAATTGTGATTCGGGAGCGTATCTTTTTTAGGGTGTAAGACTTCTAAAATGTTGGATTGTACGGGACGTATAGACCCTGAGTGGTCTATTAGGATATTTTTTCTCTGGTTTGACACTATAATGGTATGACTTTATCGTTTTCGTACATAAACTACTTTTTGTTTAACGTTTTTACATTATTAGCTATAAATGTATTTTATAATATCAATCATATCAAAGTACTTATTTTCGAACTTGTGTGCCTTAGAATTGAGATTTCTTACAGAGCTGTTGATGCTCACCCTATGTTGTTTCCTTTTTTTCAAATTTACACGAGTGGTATAAATACCGAGTATATCGGATTATCAACTTATGTTTATATTAACTTAATATGTTGTAACAAACATGTACATTGTAATAAGTTCGAGTTGTATTACTATACTTATAAGAATGCTATGATGGAGCGACTATTAAGGATTGTTAATTATATCACTTTTGTTTTGACAGGTTTTATCCACAACCCTAATGAAAGTAAATAAAAGGGATACTCCTAAATTATTCTATACGTGTTGCCAATGTGTGTGCATACATAGGGGAGAAAGGGAAAGAGAAATGTATCAATATAAAAATTGAACAAAAATACTGCATAATGAACTAACAAGAATACATAAAATTTGTCGGGTTATGTAATATTAAAAAATAACTTTTATGATACAAGAGAAAAAGGGAAAATGAAAATCAAACTGGCTACTTTTCAACAACAAAAACTTTCTCGTAATCAATATCCCTCAATATTAAACATTTATTCACACGTATTAAAATCAAACTACCTTCTCACATTAACATTACCTAAAAAAATAATCTACTAAATTCAAAAATGAACTTTGCAAATACATTATTGAAACTAAAGACTATTATGAAAAACTAACCAAAAAAATCAATACATGCTCTGATAGATGTATGTACATAAGCAGAATAATACTAACATTAATATGAGTACTTCCCTTAGTTGTTCGTTCTGTTTTCAATTCAATGTCTATACATAATACAAATCAAGGAATAGACCTTAAGAAAATCATGTTGATAATAATCATTTGTAGAGGTCAACAAAGATAAAAAAATCGGTGTAGTGCAACAAATCTATGGCCATGTAAAAAAGTCAAACCATTTAAACCAACCCAAACAAATTGACAATCATAAACAAATGAGCATTAGCAAGAGGAAACATCCATCACACCACCCCAAGACTCACCATCATGTTACATGTCTCATAAATTGGATTTACAAACAAAATATTAGCATTGATAGTAAGTATCGTATATATTCATTAGGTTCATATATTAAATCAAGTTACGATTTATGTCAGTTAAGTGCATGGATAAAATAAAATAATCTAATTGAAAACATGATAATCAAATCAAATAGTATAATTTATATCAATTTTATCCATATAGCACGATTGAACCAGAGAAAAGGGGAAAATGAAAATCAAGCTGACTACTTTTCAACAACAAAAACTTTTATAGAATTAATATCCCTTAATAGTAAACATCTATTCACACGTATTAAAAATCAAACTATCTTCTCATATCAACATTACCTAAAAAAGCAATCTATTGATAATAATATTTGGGCACTGGGACTATTAATATTATAACTATATAATTGCAGCCAATGTGAATGATTAGAGTTCTGCTCTTTTGTGTGTGAGCTTGACGCATTAGTGTGTATGTGTGTCTCGTGGTGTATAGGTGTGCTTGTTTATTTGATTGGGGTATTAGTGTGTTTTTTTAGTAAGTATGTACTTTTTTGGTCTATTTGTGTATTTTTTGGTGCATTAATATGTGTAATTTATTGTATGACTTTGTATTTTTGGTGTATGTGTGTGTTTTGGTTTATTGGTGTGTGTATTTTGATATATTAATGTGTTTATTGTGTATTAGTGTGCGTGTGTGTAATTTTAATAAGGATAACAAATGCTACTTTTTTTGTTTAAAGTACTTTTCATAAGTCATCCCAACTTGTTTGTTAGTAATTCTTGAACACACGTTCTTGTTTAAATTCATTGACTATGATATATGTCTTAGATGCACGGCTAATAACTCTTCTTCTCTCTTTCGGTAAGTTAGTATGAAATTGTNACTTGTTTGTTAGTGGTTCTTGAACACACGTTCATGTTTAAATTCGTTGACTATGATATATGTCTTAGATGCATAGATAATAACTCTTCTTCTCTCTTCCAGTAAGTTAGTATGAAATTGTTGTGGCGTCAATTATCTGAAAGAGAACTTTGTTGTGTATTTGATCGGTGTATTGAAAAATTTAGTACCCAGTTAAATTGTCTTAACTATTAATGTGTGTTTTTTTGGTGTATTATTATTTGTGTTTTGGTGTTTTGGGGTTTGTGTATATTTCCTTGTCTATTAGTGTGTGTTTTTATGTATTACTGGTTATTTTGGTGGATTAGTGTTTGTTAATACTGTGTGTGTATTTTTTGGTATACTAGTGGGTATACTTGTACGGTGTATTAGCGAGTGTGGTTTTTGGTTTCTTAATGTATATATGTGTGTTTTTGGTTTCTTAGAGTGTGCGTGCCTGTGTTTTGTGTATTATGGTGTGTATTTTGTTGGGTGTTTTTTTTTTTTTTTGGATAAATTAGTGTGTTTTGGTGTATAGGGATATGTATGTGATTTTTGGTCTATTAGTGTGTGTGTATGTGCGTGTTTTTTGGTGGGTTAGTGTGTTAACATGATGTGGGTGTGGTGTATTAGTATATGTGTGTATTTTTGGTATATTAGTGTATGTGAATGTGTGTTTTTACATATTAGAGTGTTTGTGTGTGCGTGTCATATTTGATGTATTAGTAGGGTTGTATGTGCGTTTTAGTATGTACATGTGATTTTTGATATATTGTGTGTAATATTGTGGGGGAATGTTTGTGTGCGTGTGTGGTTTTTGGTGCATATTAGTTAGTGTGTGTGTGTATATGGGTGTGCTTTTTGATGTATTAGTGTGTGCGTGTGTGTTTACATCTTAGTGTGTGCATATTATTTGTGATGTATTAGTATCTGTGATTGTGTTTTTACATATTAGTGTGTGTATTTTGGTGTAGTAGTTTGTATATTTTGGTGTAGTAGTTTGTGTATTTTGATATATATATATAATAAAATAGGATTGTGTTTAAATTTTATCCTAGTAATAAATATAAGAAGTTTTTAATATAGAAGTGATTTTAGAGAAGTAAAAAGTTTCTTATTTTGTTTTCCTTTCTCTTCTACTTATTGACTTATTTAAGAGGTGACATTTCTATTAACTTATCTAAAAATAATTTTAATAATGATAACAAACGCTACTTGTGGGAAAAGTCGTAAGTCCGAAAAGTACTTTTCATAAGTCATCCCAACTAGTTTGTTAGTAGTTCTTGAACACACGTTCTTGTTTAAATTCGTTGACTATGATTTATGTCTTAGATGCACGGATAATAACTCTTGTTCTCTCTTTTGGTGAGTTAGTATGAAATTGTTGTGGCATCAATTATCTGTGTATGTGATCGGTGTATTGAAAAATTTAGTACCCAGTTAAATTGTCTTGACTATTAGTGTGTGTTTTTTTGGTGTATTATTATTTGTGTTTTGGTGTATTGGTTATTTTGGTCGATTAGTGTTTGTTAATACTCTGTGTGTATTTTTTGGTATACTAGTGGGTATACTTGAATGGTGTATTAGCGTGTGTGTGATTTTGGTTTCTTAATGTATGTATGTGTGTTTTTAGTTTCTTAAGAGTGTGCGTGCCAGTATTTTGTGTATTATGGTGTGTATTTTGTGGGGTGTTTTTTTTTCTTGATAAATTAGTACGTGTTTTGGTGTATAGGGATGTGTATGTGATTTTTGGTCTCTATTAGTGTGAAGTGTGTGCGNTTTTTTTTTCTTGATAAATTAGTACGTGTTTTGGTGTATAGGGATGTGTATGTGATTTTTGGTCTCTATTAGTGTGAGTGTGTGTGTGTTTTTTGGTGGGTTAGTGCGTTAACATGATGTGTGTGTGGTGTATTAGTATATGTGTGTATTTTGGGTGTATTGGTGTAAGTGAATGTGTGTTTTTACGTATTAGAGTGTTTGTGTGTGCGTGTCATATTTGATTTATTAGTAGGGTTGTATGTGCGTTTTAGTGTGTACGTGTGATTTTTGATATATTTGTGTGTATTATTGTGGGGGAATGTTTGTGTGTGCGTGTGATTTTTGGTGCATATTAGTTAGTGTGTGTATATGGGTGTGCTTTTTGATGTATTCGTATCTGTGTTTTATGTTTTTATATATTAGTGTGTGTAATTGGTGTAGTAGTTTGTGTATTTTGATATACAATAAATATAAGTTTTTAGCATAGAAGTGAGTATAGAGAAGTAAAAAGTTTCTTCTTTTTTTTTCTTTCACTCCTACTTATTGGCTTATTTAAGAGGTGAAATTACTTTTGACTAATCTAAAAGTAATTTTAATAAGGATGATAAGCGCTACTTTTTTTTGTTTAAAGTACTTGTTAGCAAAATAGTAAGTCCTACAAGCACTCTTGATAAGTTATCCTAACTTGTTTGTTAGCAGTTCTTGAACATACGTTCCTATTTAAATTTGTTGACTATGATATATGTTTTAGATGCACAGATAATAACCCTTGTTCTCTCTTCCGGGAAAGTTAGTATGCAATTTGTGGCGTCAATTATCTAAAAGAGAACTTTGTTGTGTATTTGATCGATGTATTCAAAAATTTTGTACCCAGTTAGATTGCCTTGACTATGGTATAATTTGGGACCNCGTCAATTATCTAAAAGAGAACTTTGTTGTGTATTTGATCGATGTATTGAAAAATTTAGTACCCAGTTAGATTGCCTTGACTATGGTATAAGTTGGGATCAACTGCCTGATGTGGTTGTGGATGTTAAGCATTCAAAAGCATATCTCATCAACACAAATATTGCGGTGAACGAGTTGGTTGGATTGCTTAACCGAGTTAAATATATGCCGGCTAATCAATAACTTATATAGAAAGAGGTGTGCTCACGATCCTTATTCTAGTATGATATAGTAAGATATTGACATTTATGTTGAATCATTTGTTTTACATTCTACCAGCAAAATTATATGAAGATTAGTGTAAAACAGGTATTATTTCAATCTCAAATCTTTGTAATTTGTGTTCATTTTATTTCCTGAATTTAATTACTTCTAGTGTTATTAATTTTCTTTGGACTATTCTAAAAATTTTAGTTAATAGTCTTTTATTTGATGTGGTTTTGGATGTTAAGCGTTCAAAAGCATACCTCATCAACATACAAATATTGCGGTGAACGAGTTGGTTGGATTANTTAAGCATTCAAAAGCATACCTCATCAACATACAAATATTGCGGTGAACGAGTTGGTTGGATTACTTAGGTGAGTTAAATCTCTGTCAGCTAATCAATATCTTCTATGGAAAGAGGTGTGCTCACAATCCTTGTTTCTGGATGATATGATAAGATATTATGATTTTTTAAGTGTATCTGACATGTATGTTGAATCCTTTGTTTTGCATTCTACCAGCAAAATTATATGAAGATTGGTGTAAATCAGGTATTATTTCTATCTCTTTATCTATGTAATTTGTGTTCATTCTGTTTCCTGAATTTAACCACTTCTAATGTAATTAATTTTCTTTGGAATGGTCTAAAATTTTAGTTCATAACCTTTTCTTTGATGTCCTATCAAGGTACCTAAAAGTAGTGACAAATAAGGGTAGCATCAAACTCAATCTTCTTACTCTTCTTTTGTATCATTTTATTGGCATCCATGTCTAATTGCCCTTACCTTGCATATTTACTTCTCTTCTTGAAGCAAATCTGTATTGTTTCCCATGAGGAGTGAATTATTTTAGGAGCAGTCTGCATTTGGTTTTAGAACGACTATCTTTTTCAGGTATTGCTGCATTTCTTCATTTATCTATCTATTCCTGTTTTAACTGGTGGGGGTTGGTGCTTTCGTGGTAAATTTTGAAGACCTCGCTGCAAGTTACAGTGTAACTAAAGTTGCCAAGTGTCAGATTTGGGTTGCTTCTATGTCTCTAAAACATAAACATGATTAATAAGTTCAAATTAATTCGCGAATGACTTATTGAGGACTTTTCTCTCAGGTTATAGTGGGTCTTTCTACATGTCATAATAGTTTGCATACGTATCTTTGTGCTCATGCCTAAGTATCTCTTGAGTTGTCCTCTGCCTTTTGATATTTCAAAGTCCCATTACAGCTTCGGTTCAATGGACTCTGGGAGTTCAAGTGAGCTCTAACTTAAACAAAACGTGCACAATCCTTTTATGAACTGATGCATTATCTTATGTTCAAGTGAGCTCTAACTAAAACAAAACGTGCATAATCCTTTTATGAACTGATGCTCTAAGTGAGGATTTTTGTTCCTCCTAAATTGTTGAGACCTGCATGCATGATCTTATGTTAATCGGAACCCATTATTGTTTTTAAAACTAAATGTTGCTGCAGTTCTGTCCTGCTGGAACAGTAGTGTTCAGCATATGGTGGAAGAGGTTATTGAGGGATGGGCAGCTGTATGTGCAAGTAAAGCTTACATTGAGGGGATGGAATCAACTCAATAGAATTAGGTATTTTATATGACTTCTAAAGTGACCAAACAAAGTTAAGGATTGATTCAATACCGAATCCCAGATCCCTATAGACAACTAATGGTAGGAAGAATTTACCACCACATCCAAGTAATTTATATAAATTAGTGCTGGATGCGATTGAAGTTTAATATAAAATGGATGTGGATAAATACCTGCATTCCAGTTTATTTAATAGGAACCCAAAGGGCGAGTTTTTCAAAGGGGGTTGATATAGAACAGATTCAAAAGTTGGTTTGTTTTTATTTTTTTGGAATTAGAATTTAATTTGGAGCTATCAATTAGCATTCCTATTTCATGTCATTTTCTGTTTTCCTATTGTTTATGTCTCTTTTATTTTAAATTAGGCTTTAAGCCACAAGGCAAAGTTATCATTCTAGTCAATAATGTCACCATAGTTTCTCACATTTATTCTTCTTAGTGGATTCTAGGGTTTTGACTATTCAAAATACTTATATCCGGGGACCTGGCACAGAATAAGCTGAGCGGTGAAATTCCAAGGCTCATATATTGGAACGAAGTTTTGCAATATCTGCAAGTGTATTAGTAGTTGATGTATCGAACTGCCTTGTCCTGGTGGCTTGGTGATTCATGAATTATGAACCCATTTTGTTTATCTACTCAGCTTAGGGGATTGCGAGGGAACAACTTAGTTGGTACACTCTCTCCTGATATGTGTCAGCTAACAGGGTTGTGGTATTTATAAGTTCTTGATCACTAGTTTAATTTTAATTCTCCTTTTCTATTTTCTGTTATAACAGGCCAATTGCTGATACCTACTAGTTTTCCTCTTTTTACAGTGATGTTAGAAACAATAGTTTGACTGGTACCATTCCTGAGAACATAGGCAATTGCACTGCCTTCCAGGTCTTGTATGTACCTCCACTAACATATTGTGGCCAACTTCTGGATGATACTTTTTGTGGTTAATTAGAATATCCTTATAAATTTTGCTGATAGGGATTTGTCTTACAATAAACTGACTGGAGAGATTCCATTCAATATTGGGTTCTTGCAAGTAGCTACGTTGTAAGTATAAGCAATTCACTTGGGTATCTTGAGTTTGTGTTTGTCTTTAAATGGGAATGAATTTCTGGTGCATGCTAGATCTTTGCAAGGAAATCAGCTTTCAGGGCAGATCCCATCAGTCATTGGCTTGATGCAGGCACTCGCAGTGTTGTAAGTGCTTTACTATTCTTGTCATCTCAACTTAATGTCGCAACAGCATGGAATTCCTTTGACTTCTTTCGTTTAGATTTTCTTCTTACCCTACATGTGTCGCTATTTCTGTTGTCTTCAGAGATTTAAGCTGCAATACGTTGAGTGGACTGATCCCTCCCATCCTTGGAAATTTGACTTACACAGAGAAATTGTAAGCACAGCATCTGTGTTTTTGTCAATTTGTTTTATTTTACTCATAGGTTTTGTGTCTTCAAAAGTTATAAAGAACAGATAGCAGTAGGCTTTCTATTTAATGAATGTCCATTGCCATCTTGCGTCCTGCAATTTTCATGTTTGTTATTAGTAGTTAAATATATAAGTCAAGGTATTGTCAAGTTAATTGAGCACTTAGTGTACAACTCTATTTATTTAAGACATCCACCTGTATGTCAAGTTTAATATTTTGACAGGATTTCTTTATGACAGGTATCTGCATGGAAACAAGCTGACTGGATCCATTCCCCCAGAGCTTGGGAATATGACAAAGCTCCACTATCTGTATGACACATTTTGTTGGCTATTTTCAAACCTCTTGTTTTTTGGTGCTCTTGATTTTTCTTGTTAAAGATTTTCCAAACTGAAGCGGACGCATTTGGATGGTCTTCAAGTCAGGAGATACTTCATATTTAAGTTACTAGTTGATTATGTGATTTACACAGTCATCAGAACTGTCTGTTATTGCACACTTTTTTCAGGCATTATATATCATAACCCAATAATATATTCAACCCCCCCCCCCCTTCTTCTACTAAAAATACTCTGTACTTATGCACTGTTGAACTGGTTCATTAGGAGCACATCGCATGTCAGCAGCGTTGTAATAACTAAGAGTGCTACTTGATGTTTGCTAGTCATGCATATTCAGAAATATTCGCTATTCAATTGTTTCATTTTTGCCTTTGCAGGGAACTGAACGACAATCGGCTCACTGGGCATATCCCTCCCGAACTTGGGAGGCTTACGGACTTGTTTGACCTGTATGTCCTGTTTCCCTAAAAGTGTTAATTGAGCTGGGGTCTGCTTTTCTTTATAAAGTTACTAACACTAAATGCTTGCAGAAATGTTTCTAACAACAACCTTGATGAGCATATACCTGATAATCTTAGCTCATGCACAAATCTCAACAGCCTGTAAGCATTCCACCTCAATCTCCTGTTATGTTCCTTTTTACCTTTATTTTTAAAAATTTTGTGTCTGTTGAGGATGGTCATTGACCCAATAATTTGATGGCAGCAATGTGCACGGGAACAAATTGAATGGGACCATCCCTCCTGCATTTCAGAGACTGGAAAGTATGACTCATTTGTGAGTTCCACTCTTCAACTAAAGACTTATTTTGAAGATTTTCATGCAGTTTTGTTAGTACTAAATAATTATTTTTTTTAACTGACCTGCCAAATGGTTCAAATGGTACTGCATGTTTTTCTATTGGTTATGAGGATGGAAGATGCACCATTCATGTTGCCTAGATTCGTATTTGCTTCTGCCATCTATCTTACAATTCTTCATTGGCTCATTGCAATGTCATCCAATCCATGTGCGCATCTATAATATTTGTTTACATTTTATCAGTCACAATTCTTTCTTGAGTGATTTGAGTGCTTGATGGCTTTGCTTATGCTTTTCCTCATCATCTCTAGGAATCTATCCTCTAACAATCTTATGGGTCCCATTCCAATTGAGCTGTCCCAGATAGGTAATTTGGTTACTTTGTAAGTGGTAAATTCCTTTTTGTTGACTGTAATACTTCTACTACTTTTTAGTTCTTGAAATATGACTTGTATTTTTGGCCTGTTTTGGTGAATCAGAGACCTCTCAAGTAATAGGATTAGTGGTTCCATACCTTCTTCCCTTGGTGACTTGGAACACCTGCAAAAACTGTGAGTTTCACCATTTGGTGATTCCTGTTCAATAGAGTTTTCATCATATAGCTCACTTCCTTTCTTTTTATGTGGTAGGAATTTAAGCAAGAATGAGTTGACTGGTTTTATACCAGCCGAGTTTGGTAATCTAAGTAGTGTCATGGAAATGTGAGGAAGTATTTAAATGCACGATTCTGTTTACTATTACGAGTTTTATTTTTCAGCTTC
>CAUOFW020001458.1:98114-108673 GCA_963454935.2 Ilex paraguariensis
GCTTAACATTAAGAATAATTCCTTTATTGTTTATTCTTTCTATTATAATCTCTTGATCAAAATAATAATTGCAGGAAAGTGGAGAACAACAATTTATCAGGAGATGTAATGTCTCTGGTCAATTGCCTCAGTCTTACGGTCCTGTAAGTTTGCAATGTAGTTAACATATTAACATGTAATAAAGTAAGACAACTAGAATTGATTGTGAAATCAAATTGTTTTTTGCAGAAATGTATCTTATAATAATCTGGTTGGGGATATTCCTACGGGCAAAAACTTTTCGAGGTTTTCACCAGATAGGTTAGATGATTCCCAAATAATTTTGCCACTTGAGGATTTTCTCTTGTAATATCACAACCGAGCTGCACTAAACAAATATCAACTGACTGAGTATTCCTATCTGGGCCTATTCCAACTAATTTTTTTTGTTCACAGCTTCATAGGAAATCCAGGTCTGTGTGGCTACTGGCTCAGTTCTCCATGCCATGCATCTCATCCAACTGAGCGAGGTAATAATTCCGAGCATGGTAGTTCTTTACTTCTTTTTTCATTGTTAGGTAGAAAACAAGCAGGCACAATTTTTCATGACTTTGTTTTTTAACAGAAGATGAGAGTGGAAGAGCTTACGGCTTAGAACTAGGCCTGGACATGACTTGCTATCTTGTCAGTCATCTATTGATTCAATAGACGTGTCTCAAAACCCATACTTGATCTAGTCTAATGATATTATCTTTCACCTCTCAAATTTCAATCATACAAATAAGCTATAGACTAGAAATCCTTTCGATTGTGAAGCTAATAAAAAGTCTCTCTAGGTTGAGTATGCACTCTTTTCTTTGCAGAATCTAACCATTGGCAATTTCCGGTGCATTTTGGCAGGAAATTTTTTATTATTCTGCTCTAATGTAGCAAGAGAAAAACTTAAATATGTAATGAATGACAGACATGAAGAGAAATTTCTATTCCTGACCAATTGTCATTGTCAGTCATTCTGTAGTTTTAGTGATGGACTGCAGAAGATAGATTCTATTTCATAGTTCCTCAAAGTCGTCATAATTTTGGGAAAAATGGAAAAGATACAAAAATTCTCAGTTTGCCTCGTGAATAATTAATTTTCTCACATTGTCCCCTTAAAAAAATAAAAATATTGCAATGTGATCCATCGTTGTAATTTTTTTTTTTCATTTAGTCATTTGTCTATTGTGTGATTTTTGATTGGTTGATTTGGTGCAAAAAAATAGGTGGACAATCAACGAAAATAAGACGGTAGATCACATTGCAACGTTTTTATTTCTTTGAGGGACAATATGGGAAAATTAATCATTTTGGGGCAAACTGTGCGTTTTTGTATTTTTTAGGGACAAAATGGTATTGACCCTAAATTTTAATCTGTCGAGTGACTTTTCTTCCTTATTTCTTCCTCAGCTTTTCCTCCTCTCATTTCTTCTTCCTCTCTTTCCTTCTCTTCCTTTTCCTTTTCCTTTTCCTTTTTCCCCTTTTCATTTTTTTTAAACTTTTTTATTATTCCTCTCATTCACCTTCTTCTTCTACTCCATTTTGTTTTTATTCCTATCATTCTCCTTCTTCCTCTCTACCAATGTATGCTTATTGTAAAAGAGTACTTTGTAATATTGACTTAGTACTATTCTTCTTCTTCTTCTTTTACTCTTTCACCCTTTTCCTTCCCCTCACTCCTTCCTCCCAATTTTCCTCCCTTTTCTTCATTTTCTCCTCCCATGCTCTTTTCTTCCTCTTCTATTTCTCTTTCTTCTACATCTCTTCCTACTCCTTTTACTTATTTTTCTCCTTCTATTTCTTCTTCTCCTCCTCTTTCATTCTTCTCCTCTTTGTCCTCCCTCTTTTTCTCATTTTCCTTCTCATTGTCCTCTCATCATCGCCATTCGCTTTCTCCTATATTCTTCTTTCTCTCTCTTTTCTTCCTTCTCCTCCCTCCTTCCTCCTCTTAGAAAAGTCTGTCATCAAATCCTAGGGCTCAACCTTGGACTGGCGGTGGAAACTACCAACCTGGAGTACAGTAGGGGCAGAGGAAATTTCCGGTGGAGCAATGAAATGCGTAGAGATCAGAAAGAACACCAACGTCGAAAGCACTCTGCTGGGCCGACATTGACATTGAGAGACGAAAGCTAGGGGAGCGAATGAGATTAGATACCCTAGTAGTCTTAGCCATAAACGATGGATACTTGGCGTTGTGCGTATTGACCACGTTCTGTTGTAAGATATTTCCTTTCATTAGCTATGCGAGGTTAGACCGTGACTGAAAGAAAAGGAGAAGGGACAAGTAGCTTTGATAGCACATAGAAGATTGTTTTTTATAGCACTACTGAACTAGTTGTCACTCACTAACCCTAAATTTTGATCTTTCGAGTGACTTCTTTACTTCTTCTTCTTCTTCTTCTTCCTCAACTTTTCATTTTCTTCTTCCTTTCCTTCTCTTTTTTCTTCTCCTTTTTCACCTTTTCCTTCTCTGATTCTATTTTTGTTTTTGTTTCTTGCAATTCACTAATATTCCTCAAAGTCGTTTTAAATTTGAATCTTTCGAGTGACTGCTCTTCTCTTCTCCTTTTCCTTCTCCTTCTCTCCTTTTTTTTATCCTTCCCCTTTCCATTCTCTTCCTATTTATCCTTCTCTTTCTCCTCCTTTATTCTTCCTCTTGTTTTCCTTTTTCTCCTTTTCATTGTCCTCCTTATTCTTCTTCTCTTTCTCCTCACTTCTTCCTCCTGATTTTTCTACTATTCCTTCTCTTTCCTCTCATTTTCCTTCTCCCTCTTTCCTTCTCTTCTATTTTCTCCTCATTTTTATCCCCTCTACTCCCTCGTCCTTCTCCTTTTTCTTTCTCCCTCTTCTTCATTCTTCTCCCCTATCTTTTCCTCTTACTCCTGTTTTTCATTGTCCTCCTTATCATCCTTCTCTTTCCACCTCCATCCTTCTCTTTTCTACTTCCTTATCCTTTCTACTTCTTCTTCTTCCTCTTCCTTCTATTCCTTTTTCTTAAACTCTTTCTTATTATTCCTCTCCTTCACCTTCTTTTTTTAATATTCCACTTTATTCTTATTCCTATCATTCTCATTTTTCTTCCTCTCCACCAATGTATGCCCATCGTAAAAGAGTATTTTGTAATATTTACTTAGTGCTATTTTTTTTCTTCTTTTACTCCTTCATTATCTTCCTCCTCCTCCTCTTTCTCCTCACTCCTTCTTCCTCCCAATTGTCCTCCCTTTCATTCTTTTTCTTCTCCTGTGCTCCTTTTTCCTCTTCTATTTCTCCTTTTTTTCTGCATCTCTTCCTACTTCTTTTTCTTCTCCCTCTTCTCTTCTCCTCTTTTTCCTCCTTTTTTTCCTTCCCATTGTTCTCCTACTCTTCCCATCATCATTCTCTTTCTCCTCTATCCTCCTCTATCCTTCTTTCTCTCTCTTTTCTTCCTTCTCCTCCCTCCTTTTCCTCCCTACCTTTTCCTCTTTTTTTTTTCTACTCTTTTTTATTGTTTCTCTCTTTCACCTTTTTCTTCTTCTTCTTTCTTCCTATTCCTATCATTCTCCTTCTTCTTTCTTTCCATCAATGTATGCCCATCACAAAAGAGTACTTTGTAATATTGACTTGGTGCTATTATGCTTTTTCTACTCCTGCTTTTCCTTCATTCTTCTTCTTCCTCTCCTTCCTTTTATTTTTTCACCTTCTCCTCCTTCCCCTTTTCCTTCCCCAATTCTGTTTTAGTTTCTGTTTCTCGCAATTCACTGATGTTCCTCGAAGCTGCTATAAATTTTAGAAAAAATTTCATTTCCCCCCTAAAAGATACAAAAATTCTCTGTTTGCCTCATGAATGATTAATTTTTTCACATTACCCCTATAAAACTTATAAAAATGTTGCAATGTGATCCACTATCTTATTTCTTATTTTTTTTTTTATTTGATCGTCCATCTGTTTTGTGATTCCTGATTGTTTGATTTGGTACAAAACAGATGGACGACCAAACCAAAATAAGACGGTGGAATACATTGCAACGTTTTTATTTCTTTGAGGGAACAATGTGGGAAATTAATTATTTGGGAGGTCAAACTGAGCATTTTAGTATCTTTCAAGGGCAAAATGGGATTGATAATAAATTTTGATCTATCAAGTGACTTTTCTTCTCCTTCTTCCTCAGCTTTTTCTCCTCATCTTCCTTCTCCCTCTCCTTCCTTCTTCCCCTTTTCCTTTTCCGTTTCCTTCTCCAATTTTATTTTAGTTTTTGTTTCTTGCAATTCACCAATGTTTCTCACTTCCATTCTCTTCCTTCTTATCCTTCTTTTTTTTCTCTCTCATTCTTTCTCTCGTTTTTCCTCCTTCTCATTCTTATTGTCCTCCTTCGTCTCTTTCTCCTCACTTCTTCCTCCTCCTAATTTTGCTTATTTTCCTTCTCTTTCTCCTTTTATGCACTTTATCCATCTTTTCTCCTCTTCTATTTCCTCCTCCTACTTCTCCTTTTTCTTCTACTCTTTCTTATTATTTGGGTTGTTTCCTCCTCCTTCATTCTTTTCCTCTCTCTTTTCATTTTTCCCTTTCTCCTTATCATCACTCTTTCCCCTCCATCCTACTCCTTCTACTCTTCCTCCTCCTCTTCCTTCTGATTGTCCTCATTCTTCTGTACCACCAGAAATCGCAATTTCAAAGATCAAATGAATAGCAATCCTTATTCATTCTCCTCCGGTGTAACGTGTTGAAGGGACTCACTAAAGATTCCACAAGTGGGATCATCCACTTCCCAAGTTCAACTACTTCAGTGACTATTCAAAAGTCATGGTGTTGTGGCGACATTAAGTCACCATTGATACGTGGTGGCACTATGTAATGACAAACAATAAGTGGTCAAAATGAACTTCATTTTATTGCATAAGTAGTTATTATCTTATATAGATAGGGTATTATTAAACTTTGTAGGATTCGCTTGTCTACTTATATTATTGGGTGGTGACACAACTAATTCCTTGAAGTGGAGGAAAAAGAGAGTGAACAATTGCCTTGATTCATATTGCGATGTAGATTTTATTTCAAGTAAAACGGAGTTACCATCAATACCATGGGATTAAGGTGCTTTTCATTATATTTTTGCTCAATTTTACTCATTGTTGAATTATCTATCATTAAAGCAAGTGGAACCCATTATTTATAAGTGAGCCCCTCACCTCAGACCTAGGGTGTGATCTATTAGGAAAAATGCAATTTGGACTTAAAATGCTTACTTAATTTTTTGACTTCAAGAATCACAATTATTAAATATGTAGTGGGTTTCAATAAATAGTAGGACTCTCAGTTAAATCAATAACAATTTTTGATTAAGTTAACATTTTAAGTTCAAGTAGAATTACTCTATCTAGTGCATAAGATTCCTGATTAACCTGAAATTTCTTGTTTCTAATATCATTGTCTTTTGAGTCCCTTACCATTTTTTAAAGCTCATGATGTGAAATCATCTCTAATACTAATGATCTCTTAAAGAGATCTTGATTAGGATAACTAATTTAGCCAAAGAGAGATAGTTGTACATCATCGCTTATAAAATTTGAATGTACTGCATTGTCCAACAGGGAAGGTATCATTGCTTCTATACCCATCTCCTCTTTTATTTTCATAACCCGAGTAATCCCGTGTGGTGAAGTATACTTCTTCAACCAAGTGCAACCCAGCCTCCTCTGCTAACTTCTCTTTGTTCCACATACTGAAAGGATGTGTTGTCTTGTGAGTCACGTGCACTTCACCTTTTGTTAGGAGCTTGCCGTGTTCAGACAAGAGGAAACCAGCATGAGGAAAATTAAATACAATTCTATCGAATGTTTTCAAATTGAGTAGAGGGTGTTGGCTCATGGTGCAGGCGTCCAATCCATGCACAATGTTGCACCCATAGTCCTCCAGTTTCTTTAGGTTGGTCACCGCAGTAGGATGCTTTTCCCCTAATGCCTCTTTGGTTTGCATGCAAAAAAGTATTAGAGATACGATGTTTCGATCAGAAGAGATCTATCGTTATCTAGATAATTTGGTTTTTTGCCGAGACAAAGGCCGAATTACATTTTTCGGCGTTTAGAAAAATGCCGGCATCTTTCCTGACGGCAATATAGACGCCGTTTGCAACAAACACTGTAAATGTTCATCGCTGACATTTGTATGGACTTTGCCGGTGTTTATAAACGTCGGCTATTCAAAAAAATTCTTGCAGTGAGTATTATCATACTGTCATGGTATGGAATGCTCCAAAGAGAAGAAACTATGACATACCTTTAGAGTCAAGAGAGGTGGCAACCATATTTGAGGTAGATCCAAATCATTTTGCTAAGCATGTTGAAAAGGATAAATCTCCCTCACCGACAAGCAAAATCTTGTGAGAACTGTTGTAGTGTTTTATCCATTTCTCTGCTTTATCTTCCAGAAAAACTTTGGACGCCATTCTGTAATGGTCTAAATTGGCAAGTAAAAACCTAGATACTATTGGGTACTCTTGCTATAATGTTGATTCTGGGATTTATAATTTGATTTTGATACTTGTATTTATAAGAATTGCACTGGGAATGTAAACCACAGTGGTGACTCATGCCTTCTCAAATTCACTGATCTTATTTCAATGCTATTGTAATCTAATTTATTAGCCTAATTATTATGACTTTTTGATTGACTGTGGTTCCTATCAAACATTAAAGTTTATTGTCAATTCAAAAGTTATAGTGCAATCACATCATTAGATTAATAAATTAAATTAAAATTTTAGATCTAAATAACATTACTACTCTCAATAATTACGCTTTCTGGTTCTTAGGAATTTTTAGAAAAATTGTCCATGTCAATCTGTTGGTTGAGAGAAGCCTCTTAGATTTCCAGTCTGAGAGACCAATGAGGTCATGACTCATTATTATTTTTTATACGAAATGTGTCTTGTTTAATGTATATTATTATTTTTTATCGATGATTATTCCAATAAGAGGTTGTCACATCANAAATGCTTCTGCTAAGCATGCTGAAAAGAAGAAATCTCCCTCACCAACAAGCAAATCTTATGAGAACTGTTATAGTGTTTTATCCATTTCTATGCTAAGCATGCTGTTTTGGGATTTGTAATTTGATTTTGGTGCATGTATTTATGAGAATTGCACTGGGAATGTAAACCATAGTNGCTAAGCATGCTGTTTTGGGATTTGTAATTTGATTTTGGTGCATGTATTTATGAGAATTGCACTGGGAATGTAAACCATAGTGGTGACTCATGTCTCTTCAAATTCACTGCTATTGTAATTTAATTTATTAGTCTAATTAATTATGACATTTTGATTGATAGTGATTTTCATCAAATTTTTAGATCCAAATAACATTACTACTCTCAATAATTACCCTTCTGGTTCTTAGGAATTTTCAGATAAATTGCCCATGTCAATTTGTTGGTTGAGAAAAGCCTCTTAGACTTCTAGCCTGAGAGACCAATGAGGTCATGACTCATCATTATTTTTTTTTTATCCAAAATGCCTCTTGTCCAATGAATATTATTATTTTTGACCGATTATTTGAATGAGAGTCTCTTACATCATATTAGATTAATTTAAGTCTATATACTAGCATCGTAAGGATGAGAAAAGATCTGTCATTTTGTGTATACTTTTAATATGGGCTAGATTAATTATTTAGGTTTTGAAGTGGGTATTAAATGTAGTCATTAAGTTAACCACTAAAAACCACGGTTTGAAGACCAAGTCATCCAGTACAAAAAAAAAAAAAAAAAGAGCAAGTCATATTAAACCGTTATTCGATTATTCCATTATAGTTCAGCGTAATGTGTTGAAGGGAAGTCACTACTCAAATTCCAGAAGCAAGCATTGCATTTGATATGAAATCATCTGCTTACGTTGTTAACTAGTTATTTAAACTAGGAGTGAACAACGGCTTTGACTCACATTAGAAGGCACATTTTCTTCCAAAAGAAAATCAAAATTAGATTTAACAACATTACAACAAAAAATGATTTTTGTGATGATTTTTTTCGTCGCTAAAATTTTGGGACTTTTTTTAATTTTTTGAGAAAAAAGTTTTTTTTGTTGTAGTGCAACACAGGACATGTATATATGTTAAGTTAGTTTCTAATATTGTTTAAAAAATGTAATTTTAATTTAATTTAAGGATCTAATTAATTGTTTAAACATGTTGGATTTACAATGGATATCATCGATCCAAACTTAAAACTAACCATTTATCTAATGATTATAATGAATTAAGTCCTATAATATTATTCATGCCAATTCAAAATCAACTTTAAAAGTCAACTTTAATTAGTTTTTAATTTATTCAAAAGGTAAAGCTAAGTTTTAATTATTTATTTTTGGTAGTGATTGCCTAACCATCAACTTTGGTCTACCTAGTCTCACTTCATTATCCTTCTAACCCATCGTATAGGACGTAAAATTACATCAATAGTAATCATAATCGAAGCTAATCATCGTATCTAATTTATTTTTCTAATTCATTGAATTTACGTGACTCTAATAAACAATTAAAACTGAACATTAATCAAACAAAAACAGTTAATTATGTAAAAAAAAATCAAAAGAAACCTCCCCTTTTTACTTCCCCCTCCCACCACTTTAGACTCTCTTTTTTTTCCGTATTGTAATGTCACTGCACCGAAAGTTCTATAGTTTTGGCGAGTCATAATCACTAACAGAGTAATTGTGGATCACCAACAAAACTCTAATAAAGGATCCGTAGCTTCGTAAATGATAAATACTAATTCAAAGTAGTTCAAATGGTAATAAAGATGAATTATAAATCTATACGTCATGAATTCGAATTTTGACAATCATTGAACTTAAATCATAAAAAATTTATTCTTCATGAATATTCTAGATCTGACATGAATGACCTGTTTTTGACCGAATTGATGAAAGAATTAGTCAAAGTGCACATAAGTTGATCTGGATATTTTGATCATTGAACCTAAAAAATAAATAAATAATGATCACTTAAGCGATATTGATTAGAATAACTAAGCCATAGAAAGATTGGTGGACATTATGGCTTTGGCAAATTTGAAAGTACTGCATTCTCCGACGGGGAATGCCCTGTTGCTTTTATACCCATATGCTCTTTTATTATGGTACCCTGGATAATCCCATTTGGTGAAAGGCACTTCTTCCACCAACTGCAACCCACCCTCCTCTGCTAGTTTTGCTATTTCCCACAAAGTAAACGGGTACGATGTCTTATGAGTCACGTGCACTTGACCATTCTCTGTTAACATGTCACGTGCATTCATCAAGAATCCCTTAACAACATTCTGATGAAGCCTGAAAATAAATAAAAAAAAAAATTGACTTATTATCCAAGGCCATTCTTATGATTTAGTGAAGTATTGTACTTGGGAAAGAAAAATGATCATGGGTTCAGACTTACTCAATTTGGACCATGCTGTGTTCACACATGAAGTAATTTAAACCAGCATGAGGAAAATTAAATACAATTCTGTCAAATGCTTTCACTTTGAGAAGAGGATGTTGGCTCATGGTGTTGGCATCCACTTCATGCACAATGGTGCACCCATAATCCTCCAGTTTCTTCAGGTTCGCCACTGCAGTAGGATGTTTTGTCACCAATGTCACTTTGGTTTGGCATTCATGACAAAAAGTTTTTCAGTTAGACAACACGTACCCACAAAGTAATCGAATGATTCTCGACGATAAAACATATTCATAACGATGATAAAAAATATTATCCAGAGTACTTTTGTTCAAATGAGCGAAAAAAATTTTGAGTACTGTCAAAGAATGCTCCAAGAAACTATGGTGCATGTATCCATACCTTTAGAGTCAAGAGAGGTGGCAACCATATTTGACGCAGATCCAAATGCTTCTGCTAAGCTTGCGGCAAAGGAGAAGTCTCCCTCACCGACTAGCAAAATATTGTGAGAACTGCTATAGTGCTTTATCCATTTCTCTGCTTTTTCATCTACAAGAACTTTGGATTCCAATTGAACCCTTCCCGATCTTCTTCGTCTTCGTCCCATAGCCTGTGAAAATCAACTAAGTGGTTTGGGTTTTGATCTTAGTAGAGAGGTCGGTCATTCGTTGTAATCATCAATTCTAGCCATTCACTTTTCTCTCTTGTTAAGGCACAGAGGTATTCGTCTGCATTTTTCTTTCCCGATAAGACTTCTCTTTACTTTTCAAAAACAAAGGGTACGGAAGTGGAAGAGATTCGATTCATGAATAGTTCCATACGTACGATGGACTAGCTCTACCTCTACCTCTAAGTGGGGGACTTTTCTTTTCTAATGGTCTTAAGTCTTAAATGCCACTCTATGCGTCTTGTCATCAGTCAAAATTGTGGCTCCATTCGTTTCTGGTTTGGGTCTTTTTATGGTACCGACTTTGATATTTTCGATATGGTATTGAAAAATGAATACTCATCATTGATCTATATAATCAAAAAATTACAACTATTAATGAAGTTCAAAATATTATTTTACATTTTATTGCTACCCACTCAGTAGGTTTGAGCGTGGACATATTCATATATATATAAAAAAAAAAAA
>CAUOFW020001458.1:108906-251200 GCA_963454935.2 Ilex paraguariensis
AAAAAAAATTGACTTATTATCCAAGGCCATTCTTATGATTTAGTGAAGTATTGTACTTGGGAAAGAAAAATGATCATGGGTTCAGACTTACTCAATTTGGACCATGCTGTGTTCACACATGAAGTAATTTAAACCAGCATGAGGAAAATTAAATACAATTCTGTCAAATGCTTTCACTTTGAGAAGAGGATGTTGGCTCATGGTGTTGGCATCCACTTCATGCACAATGGTGCACCCATAATCCTCCAGTTTCTTCAGGTTCGCCACTGCAGTAGGATGTTTTGTCACCAATGTCACTTTGGTTTGGCATTCATGAGAAAAAGTTTTTCAGTTAGACAACACGTACCCACAAAGTAATCGAATGATTTTCGACGATAAAACATATTCATAACGATGATGAAAAATATTATCCAGAGTACTTTTGTTCAAATGAGCGAAAAAAATTTTGAGTACCGTCAAAGAATGCTCCAAGAAACTATGGTGCATGTATCCATACCTTTAGAGTCAAGAGAGGTGGCAACCATATTTGACGCAGATCCAAATGCTTCTGCTAAGCTTGCGGCAAAGGAGAAGTCTCCCTCACCAACTAGCAAAATATTGTGAGAACTGCTATAGTGCTTTATCCATTTCTCTGCTTTTTCATCTACAAGAACTTTGGATTCCAATTGAACCCTTCCCGATCTTCTTCGTCTTCGTCCCATAGCCTGTGAAAATCAACTAAGTGGTTTGGGTTTTGATCTTAGTAGAGAGGTCGGTCATTCGTTGTAATCATCAATTCTAGCCATTCACTTTTCTCTCTTGTTAAGGCACAGAGGTATTCGTCTGCATTTTTCTTTCCCGATAAGACTTCTCTTTACTTTTCAAAAACAAAGGGTACGGAAGTGGAAGAGATTCGATTCATGAATAGTTCCATACGTACGATGGACTAGCTCTACCTCTACCTCTAAGTGGGGGACTTTTCTTTTCTAATGGTCTTAAGTCTTAAATGCCACTCTATGCGTCTTGTCATCAGTCAAAATTGTGGCTCCATTCGTTTCTGGTTTGGGTCTTNGTATACTGTTTAGTGTTTTATATAAACGAAATAATATACATTTAATTTCTAATTTTTTGAATTTTATTTGAATTATTGACGGAATATTTTGTTATGAGTCCCATCATCTGAAAAAAGAGATTGCATCAACCGGCATGCAGCGCTAGGGGCCAAGATTCCAAAAAAGAAATATCAGCCTTTAACTAGCTCCACTAATAAATTTAACCAACTCCACTGATAAAAAATGAGTACAGTAAGTATCTCTCTTTCTCTATAAATATGGGTGAAACCCCATATGCAGGAGTGCTTCATACCTCACACAAATTCTTATCATTTTTTTAGTTTATACACTTGTCTATTCGATTATTGATTGACATCGGACAGGCTTCCACCGGCAATACCTCTGTCTAATTTTGCAGTATACTGTTTAGTGTTTTATATAAACGGAATAATATACATTTAATTTCTAATTTTTTGAATTTTATTTGAATTATTGACGGAATATTTTGTTATGAGTCCCATCATCTGAAAAAAGAGATTGCATCAACCGGCATGCAGCGCTAGGGGCCAAGATTCCAAAAAAGAAATATCAGCCTTTAACTAGCTCCACTAATAAATTTAACCAACTCCACTGATAAAAAATGAGTACAGTAAGTATCTCTCTTTCTCTATAAATATGGGTGAAACCCCATATGCAGGAGTGCTTCATACCTCACACAAATTCTTATCATTTTTTTAGTTTATACACTTGTCTATTCGATTATTGATTGACATCGGACAGGCTTCCACCGGCAATACCTCTGTCTAATTTTGCAGTATACTGTTTAGTGTTTTATATAAACGGAATAATATACATTTAATTTCTAATTTTTTGAATTTTATTTGAATTATTGACGGAATATTTTGTTATGAGTCCCATCATCTGAAAAAAGAGATTGCATCAACCGGCATGCAGCGCTAGGGGCCAAGATTCCAAAAAAGAAATATCAGCCTTTAACTAGCTCCACTAATAAATTTAACCAACTCCACTGATAAAAAATGAGTACAGTAAGTATCTCTCTTTCTCTATAAATATGGGTGAAACCCCATATGCAGGAGTGCTCCATACCTCACACAAATTCTTATCATTTTTTTAGTTTATACACTTGTCTATTCGATTATTAATTGACATCGGACAGGCTTCCACCGGCAATACCTCTGTCTAATTTTGCAGCTAATTAACCAGACGATATTTAAAGATTAGGGACGCACCTTTACCATTTGAGTGATTATACGAAAATCATCCCATACAATTGTGTACTTGTTTAGCATTTTCCTTACCTAACTCGTCTGGAGACAACCGGTGAGCTTAACCAGTAAAGCATTTTTGCAAAGATGAGTCGCCTCTGCCTCTCTGAACATAGAGAAAAATGTATACATATGTAGTGTACAGGCGTCCAAAATTATATGGTTTCATTATGTTGTGTTGTGGTTGGTATGAGGGAATAGCAATATCATACAACCAGGAGACAATTCCCCCGATGTTCTCGAGTATAATGTAACCTATCATTAACACCATTTCATCATAGAAACTTGCAGCAAGTCATATCATAATTCTGCAGCTAGCTTACAAGCTGAATTTTTGGCAGTTCCAAAGTCCAAATTTGTAAATTTTGCTAGGATAGCTGTGAAAATTTCTGTTGCCACCAAACCCGTATTTGGTTCTGTATCCTGGATAATCGGCGAAATCGAAATGCTGCTCTTCTATAAGTAGAAGGCCGCATTTAGATGCCAAAAGTGGTAAGTTCCATTCACGGAAGAAGCCATTTGACTTGTGGGCAATGTGAATTTCACCATTTTCGCTGATCATCTCACTAGCATTTTCCAGAAACAGGCCTACAAGTCTTTTGTGTCGGCTGCAAGAAAGCATGATATTAGAATTATACTTTCAAGTTTCAACACACACACACACAAACACTCGAAGTATATATTGAGTTGAAGGAAGGAAGCAAGATATTGACAGACCTTTGCTGGGCTTCGCGTGATTCATTCGGGAAGAAGCCAGCAAGAGGGAAATTGAAGATTATGCGATCAAATATCTCTCCCTTGAACAAGAAATTGTTTGCCATTTCAGTAGCATCTACTCCATGCATGACCTTGCACCCTCTACTCCTTAAGTTCTGGATGTTTGCCATAGCATTCCAATAATTTCTGCTCAAAAACCCTGAACATCCCAACTCATATCCCACCATAAAATCAGAATTTAAACCATACATGATCAGTTTGCAGGGCACAAACAAGCAATTATATAGGCTAGGCAGGGTTCACAGCATGCATTTGCCTAGAAAATCATGTCATATAAGAAACATTATTGAAAAGAGTTCTCTCTGATCCTACATGATCCATCTCAATAATCGCCTAACAGTTTCGATTCTTCGCAAATATATTCTAATCGAGAGAAAGAATAGTAATAGACAGAGTGCCTAGATGTATATTTGTCCTATGTAGATAGTTACCCCATCAATATATTGTTAGCAGTGGAGACTAATAAAGAGATTTCACCTTCAGAATCAAGAGAAGTAGCGGTCATATTAGTTGCAGAACCAAAAGCCAAGGCCAAACTAGTTGAGAATGAGAAATCCCCTTCACCCACTAATAGTATTTTGTGGTAACTACTATAATGCTTTATCCATCTCTCTCTTTCCACTACACCATCGCTCACCTTCTCTTCTTTTGTTTCTTCATCTTCTCCTCCTAGTTCTTTCGAGTTTAGCTGTGACTGTGACAGAGCTTGTGTAATTTCTCTTTTTTCTTCCACATTTTGAATTTTCATATCGACAACTATAGTTGAATCAAATGGGTCATTAGAACCAGAAGAACTTAGTGAGTCTACACTTGGTATCATCAACTCACCTAGTTCGCTTGAGTCGCTCAGTGACTCAATTAATCCTGGTGAATCGCTCAGTGTCACAGAGCTTGGTGCTGAACTAAGAACTTGGAAAAATACACCATTTGTGCTTGGGTCACTGTGTGAGTCGTCCAAGCACCGTCGAAAATCTAGCTGCTTTTGATCATAGAAAGCATCGTTTGTGATTGAATCCCCATGTATGCTTACAATAAATGGAGGGTTCAATGTAAGAACCGGACATGAATCACTGCAAGAGTCAATGGAGGGTGGAGAAAACAGTGGGGGTTGAAGCAATGGACAACTATTATTGCTTGATACCTGACTTGCCAGAAAAACTTGATGGGATGACTCACTTGGATTTTCATCGTCTACTTCACCACATATACATCTGATTACGCCGGAGAGAACCCGACCCATTGAACCCTTCCTGATGTTCTTCGTCTACTTCGCAGAGCCTGTGAAAATCAACTAAGTGGTTGGGTTTTGATCTTAGTAGAGGGATCGGTCATTCGCTGTAATCATCAATTCTAGCCATTCACTTTACTCTCTTGTTGAGGCACAGAGGTAGACTTTCGTCTGCCTTTTTCTGTCCCCATAAGACTTTTTACTTTTCAAGAACAAAGGGTACGGAAGTGGAAGGGATTCGATGCACGAATAATTCCATACATACGATGGACTACCTCTACCTCTACCTCGACGTGGGAGACTTTCTTTTCTAATGGTCTTTAACTCTTAAATGCCCCTCTATACGTCTTGTTATCAATCAAACTTGTGGCTCCATTCGTTTCTGGTTTCTTAAGGTTTGGGACTTTGGTGGACCATGAATTCTCTTTACATATGTGAGTCATTTTATGGTTGTGTATCATAGTGGCCGTTTCATGCCCTTTTTACAACAACATATATATATATATATACTAGTTATTACTTGTGCTTAAAAGTATAGAATAATAAAAAATAATAAATAATAAATATATTTGTATTCATATTTAAAATTAAATTACAAGCATAGAGAAGAAATAAATAAATTTAAACATCAATTTGTAGTGGATGTGAGAGATAGTGGGCGGTAGTGGTGGTGGTAGAAAACGGTAATAGTTATAGTGGCAATGGTAATGACGGCGGCGGCGAAGATGGTGATAGTGGTGGCGGCGACGATGACAGTGGCGACGACAGTAGTGATGGTGGTGGCGGCGGTGGTGGTGGCGATGGTAGAGGTAGTGGTGGAGCAGTTCAAATTTATATTTTTTTTTAAGTATTTATGAGAAATAATTCTTAAAAACACTTTTAACAAATTACTCCAAACACATCTTTAAGAGGTTATTTTTTTTCTATTAAATTTGATGTTTTAATATTAACCGTTAGATTAATTTTAAAGTAAAATTTAAAGCGATCTTAACCGTAAATAGCAAAAGTCATTTTGTTTATCTTTTGAGATTTGAATTGTAAACTACTTTATTATATATATAAATTGATTTATTTATTAAATAATAATTGGATTAATTATAAATTATACCTTTTAAATATAAATTTTATTGTAATCGACTCTTTTTCATTTCAATTTTAACAATTTACTCCCCTGAAGTTTAGATAAACTAAATTATATGATGAGTTGAAAAAGAGTTTGTAATATAACTTTTATACCCATAAGACTTTATTTAACCCCCTAACCTTCTATCTTCTTTCTCATTCTTTTACCATACTGGGTGACCAAGTAAATGCCACCACGCCCAACACAACCTTCACAAAGCAACTACCACCACCCTTAACATCTGCTTTCAAATTGAGCACCACCCACCAACTACCAACCAACGAAAAGGAAAAGCGGAAAAGCCCACTACAAGTGTCTCATCAACATCAAATCCAACCAACATCACGGCTGTAAATACACCATCATATGAGTGTGGTTGAATGGGAAAAATTGAACAGAAGAAAAAAAAACTAGCAAATTGAAAAATAAAAATTCTAAAGTAAAGACTCATCAGGGACGGTTGTAAGCTTCAATGATGCTAACGGTGCTAAGTTTCTGTGTGTGTCTATCATGTCTTTCCTTATATTGTTCTTCCTCTATTGCCACAGCTATGGATTTGGCATTTCGAATAGATGGAGGAGGGGAATCATTTTTTTTTTGGCGGGGGAGGGGGAGGGGGAGGGAGAGTATGGTGCTCGGTGGGATGGAGTCGATTATAATAAGATTCAAACTTAAAGGAGATATTTTGTAATTAACTCAAAATAATTTTCATAAAATCAATCAATTTACTGTCAAACCCAATAAAATAAGAATTGTTGACCTTAATACAAGTAAAAAAAATGGATAAATAGTGCTCCTACAAATCCCAAATTCACGATGTCAAATTGTACACAAATCAATATAGATCCTCAAATCAGTGAGTTTTGTTAACTTTTTTTAATAGTATCCACTCGTTTAAGTGTCTCTATGCATTTAGAATGTAATTTGGTATCCCAAATTTAGGATACAATTACGCATGAATAAAATATGATATTATTTGGTTGGTCTTTCTCAACCCGACATAGACCCAAATTCCTTATCAAAAGCCTAGTGTGAATTAGTGCCATTAGTTGGATTGTAGAATTGAATATGATAGTTTTGTTTGGTTATGGGTATAATTATTTAGACTTATTTGAAGAAAAGTGTATGAATAAGTTATTTATTCTGTTAATTTTAATTTTAATAAAACATATTGTGTTTAAGTACAAAATTCAAATGAACTCAAAATTGTTTTACGTAAATGTCTTCCCTTAAATTATGCATTATTGATTGACAATTATATATCTAATCAAATATGGAAATATTTCATTAGACTCTCACTATCTCTCCCCCATTACTTTCTCTATTTCTCCCATATTTTTCTCTATATCTATCATTGACAATTTATTTTCGTTTCAAATATGTAAATTTTTTATTTTTTCTTTCATCTCTCTCTCCTATTTTCTTTCTCTCTCCCCCTATTTTTTCTATTCATTTCTCTCTCTCTATTTTCTCTTTCACTCTCTCTATTTGTATCAACATTACAACAACACAATTACACTAATCAGTTACACCAATAAATTACAATTGTCTTATAAATACAACAAACAATTATTCATATATTCTACTAAACTAAACAGTTACACTAAACAATTACACAAATTTATAACATCAACCCAATTTGTCATTCAGTTATTTATATAAACTAAACAGTTGCACTATTTAATATCGCAACATCGTTACACCAATCATATATATTAAATTTAGTACAATGGTAAAGTCTTTTGTGTAATGATAAACTCAATTTAGTCTATATAATTGGTGTAACTATGTTGTGAAATTAAATGATGTAACTTTTTGATTTATGTAAATAAAAAAATGACAAATTAGATTGGTGTTGTAATTTAGTATAATTGTTTAATATAACTGTTTGGTTTTATTAAAACACATGAGTAACTATTTAGTGTATTATAAGGTAATTATAACTAATTAGTGTAATTGTGTTGTGTAACGTTGATATAAGGTGGGAGAAAAATGAAGAGAATAAGGAAATAAGGGGAGAAGGAGTGTAAATTTTCATCCATGCTTTCTTGAGAGACATATATCGATGCGGTGGTACAGAGACTTTCCTGAATTGAACTTGACTGTCAGATATCTCGTGAGCCTTCAAGGGTGCAAAGTTCGGTTTTGAAGCAAAAGATACACGGTTTGATTCAGATGGAACTTTTTCAAGTTCCATGGAGGTGGCACCTTCGTCGGACTGCATCGTATGATCTGTAAAGAGAGATGCGAGCATTTTCCATAGAGAAAAGGAGAGAGAGAGAGAGAGAAAGAGAGAAATAGGAGAGAGCCGAGCAGGAAAAGGAGGAGGAGAGGCACCAAGGTTTGAATCCTCTTCGGGTGTGTTTGGCAATTCATGGATGGACTGGACTGGCTTAGATTTAAATCTCAAATCAGTTTTGTGAAATCCCAATGACCCAGATTTGTAGGGGGATAAAAGTAATTCGTGTTATCCAATCCTTGCTTTGGATAGTGCATTATGATGTGGTTAGGTTATGGACAAACTACAATTTTTTACTAAATATCTAATACCTTTGATATTTGTTAAGTAGAAGATTAACATAATATTAGAGACGGAGAGAGAGGTTAAAACTTAACCTAGCTCTCATACATCACTTGTATTTATAGTTAACTTACAATAATAAGAATTACATATACACCCTCTTACTATTAAAAATTTACACATACTATCCTACTATTCTTAACACTCCCCCTCAAGTTAGACTATATATATCATGTAATCCAAGCTTGGAACAAATCGCTATAAGACGTGTACAACTCAATGTTTTAGTAAACATATCTGCTAGCTTATCTCCAGATTTCACAAATGGAGTTGTAATCTCCCTAGCTACTATCTTGTCCCGAATAAAGCGACAATCAACCTCAATATGCTTGGTTCTCTCGTGAAACACCGGATTGACAGCGATATAGATAGTTGTCTGGTTGTCACAGAACAACTGTAAAAGAAGTTGAACTAGAAACTTAATTTCTTAGAGGAAGTATAGTAGTCAAGTCAACTCACTCGTCGTATGCGTCATTGCCCTATACTCAGCCTCAGCATTGAATCTTACTACCACGAGTTGTTTCTTACTTTTTTATGAGACAAAGTTACCTCCTAAGAAAATACAATAACTAATGGTTGATCTCCGATTAAAAAGAGAGTCAGCCCAATCAGCATCTGAGAAACCTTCCACTCTAAGATGTCCATTAGCTTGATATAACAGTCTAAGTCCAGGAGCTCGTTTGAGATATCGCAAAATACAAGTAACTGTCTCCCAATGTGGTACTTTAGGACATCCCATAAACTGACTTACTATACTAACTGCATAGGAAATATCCGATCGAGTAATAGTGAGATAATTAAGCCCAACCAATCTGCGATACCAACCCAGATTCTCAAACAGTACACCATTATCCATCAATAATTTTTGATTCGGATCCATATAAACATCAATCGGTCTACCACCCAGCAAACCTATTTTCTCTGGCATATCAAGCACATATTTCCTCTATGATAAGTAAATACCCTGTTTGGATCGAGTCACTTCAATTCCCAAGAAATATCTAAATTTTTTCAAATTCTTAGTATAAAATCAATCTTGCAAGAAGATTTTTAACTTTGCAATCCCCTTAAAATTATTTTCAGTGATCACAATATCATCTACATAGACCGCCAATAGCACATATTCAGTATCCGTCTGTCTATGAAACACAGAATGATCTATCTAACATTGAAAAAGACCAAACTCTAAAACTGCATTTGAAAACTTACCAAACCACACCCTTGGTGACTGTTTCAAACTATACCAAAAAATTTTTAACCGACATACACTCTTACCATACTCCCCTAAGCAGTAAACTCAGGTGACTGCTCCATGTATACCTCTTCAACCAAGTCACCGTGTAGGAAGGTATTATTAACGTCTAACTGAAATAAGGGTCACTTAAGATTAGCAGTCAAAGAAATTAAGATACAGACAGAGGAAATTTTGGCAACAAGAGAGAAAAGTCTCCTCATAATCAATATCATAAGTCTGAGTAAAGCCCTTTGTAACAAGTCGGGCTTTGAACGCTCTACAGAATCATCCGGATGAAATTTAACTGTATACACCCAACGATAACCAACAATTCGTTTACCAGGAGGTAAAAGAACGAGATCTCAAGTCCCATTATGATGTAAGACATCCATCTCATCCTCTGTAGCTTTCCTCCAACCCGAATCAAGTAATGCATTTTATAAATATTTAGAAATAGATATAGTAGATAATTGAGAGATAAAACAAGAGAAGACAGGAGACAACGTATCATATGGAAAAAAAATGAGCAATGGGATGATTAGTAACACACAAATGAGTACCTTTTCGAAGAGCAATAGATAAAGAGTCTAAATTACCTAATGGATCAGGATCAAAAGGAGGCAAGGAAGACGGTACGGACACCTCAGTCGATGGTCGAGGACGACGAGAGTATACACGAAGAGGTAAAGTAGATGGTAACACAGTGGGCTGCGAAATATCTGAAGATGGTGGTATAAGAGATGACCCAAAGTCCAAATCCAAAGACTAAAAATGTGCTGAAAAATATGAAACAAATTCCTCAAATGTGATATCGACACTAGTAAAGTATTGTCGCAAAGAAGGACTGTAGCAATGATGCCCCTTTTATGTGCAGGGATAACCAAGAAATACACATTTGGTAGCTCGAGGGTTAAGTTTATAAAACTCATGACCCAAATTATGAACATAACAAACACATCCAAAAACCTTAGGAGTTAGGAAAAATAAGAGCTTACCAGGAAAAAGGACAGAATATGGACTTTGCCCATTTAACACGGAGGATGGCATATGATTAATAAGGTGATAAGCAGTCAGAACAACATCACTCCAAAAATATCGGGGAATATTCATCTGGAATAACAAGACACTAGTGACTTCCAACAAATGACGGTTCTTGCGTTTAGCAACACCGTTCTGTGGTGATGCGTTAACACATGAAGTCTGATGAATAATGTCAGTTTTAATAAGATAAGCTAAAACATAATCAAATTCATATTTTTGAGCATTATCAGAACGTAAAATATGTATACGACAACCATATTGAATTTTTATTTCCTTACGAAAGGTCTCAAATATAGAGAATAATTTAGACCGAGCTTTCATAAAAAATAACTAAGTTACACGAGAATAATCATCCACAAATGATACAATTTAAGGATATTTATTAGATGAAAAATTATTTATTGGACCCCATACATCAGAATGTACCAATTCAAATGGACTAGACACATGATTATTGACTCTAGACTGAAATGACACACGGTGATACATACTAAGTTGACAACCTTCACAAGACAAAAACGACAAACAACTAAGACTAGGAACTTGACGTATCAAATTTTGGAGAGGAGGATGTTCAAGACGACAGTGTCATTGAAAAAGAGACAACGATGTTTGTAGAGCCCGAGTCAGTGAATCAAAATCAAAGTAATATAAACCACCAACTTCATGCCCCGTACCAATCTTCCTCTTTGTTTTGAGATCCTGAAAAATACAATAAGAGGGATAAAAGGTTACATACCAATTAAGAGAAGGTGTAATCTTACTAATGAAAATAAATTAAAAAGAAACTGAGGAACAAATAACATGGAAGATAAGGACATATCAGGACTCAAGTGAGTAGTTCCCAGACCTAAAACTTTAGAACAAATACCATTAGCAAGAGTACCACTACGTGTGGAAGTTGTAGACTGATACGTAGAAAGAACATCAAACGAAACCAATCATGTGGTCAGAAGTGACAGATTTTATGATCCAGGGACTACGAGTGGAGGAGAATAAATAGGTAAAACCAAAACTTGATTGAGCAAAAGTGACAGTGGAGGGAGAAGGGACAGGAACTGAGTATACTCCTATCGTGTAATAGTAACCGACCTAGTGTCTGGTGGAGCTGACCGAGGTATGGAAGCAACAATAAAGGTATCAACCTGATAGAAAGCTTGATTCGTAGCACCAGAAGGTTTTTCATGTAAATCCCAACAGAAAATCAATAGTATGCCTCCACGGCCACAGTGAGTACAAGAACGAGGTCTATTGCGACCCCCACGACCACCCGTACAACTTCCTATACGACCTCCTCGACTACCACAACCACCTCGAGGACCATCATTGTGACTACTAGGGACCACAAGAGCTGAGCGATTAGTGGAGACACCATGTTCGATGCCTGAAATAGACAAAGTAGCACGCTGTCCACGAGAGAAAACCTCAAGTAGTTAGGGAAGACTAGAACTACCCAAAATTTGAGAACGAATAGCCTCATATTCGGGTTTCAGTCCTACCAAAAACCTAACAACATTCATGTCCTCGTGTTGCTTTTGTCAAACTGCTGCATCAGTAGTAAACAGATGGTAGGTCTTCATCTCCTCACAAACTCCCCGAACGTGAGAATAATAATTCTCAATACTCAGAATACTCTGTTCCAGACAGAAGTACTCCTTGCACACCTCATAAGCTCGAGTAAAATTACTTGTACTAGAATACATGGTGGCCAAGTGATCACATATCTCCTTGGCAGTGTCAAGATAAAACAGAGTGGAACTAATATTGGGCTCAATACTATTTAGTAGTAAAGAAATAATTTGAGCATCTTCTTGTTCCCACTGATCATACCCAAGACTATCTTCCTTGGGTTTAGGGTTCACCAAATATTTCTTAAATCCTTTGTCTCGAAGAAAAATTTGAACAGATCAAGACCATAAAGTATAATTTGTCTCATTGAGTTTAATAGAGATCATGAGACCATTGAAAAGAGTAAGAGGAGGCAAAGATGGAGTAAGGGACCTGGTATTTTGCTTGGGTTCTATAGCAGTGCAGCAAATAGCAAACAAGAAGTGCTACAATGCTGAATCAGAGGAATTGGATAGGCTAAAATGCGGAACCGGATAGACTGCAATGCTGAACCGGGCATAATAAGCTCCTGGATTGATGAACTGGACATACTAGAGGCTCTAGACTAATAAACCGGACCTGCTAGAGGCTCTGGACTACTGAACCAGATCGGATAGACATGCTAAACCGCTGAATCAGACCTGTTAGGGGCTCTGTACTGGTGAACCGGACCGGATAGACTTCCTGGACCGCTGAACCGGATTAAAAACTGATTGAATCGGCCTGAACCAGTGCAAAACTATCTGAACCAGACCACAGGAACTAATTGGACCGCTGAACTGGTCTAGGTTGGGCTATGGGCTGGGTCAAAATTAAATTGGGTTGGACCCGATTTAAAATAATTTAAACCTGTTGACTCGGGTATGAGTTTGGGTATTTTATCCGAACCCATGGAGTCGGGTCTGGACCTTTTCTTGGGTCTAGACCTTGTCTTCTTTGTTGTTGATTAGGGTTCCAGTGAACCCCGGTCTTCAACTGCGCCTCACCACAACAGCCACACCACCACCACTACAGCCACAACAATACACCACCACAGTCATGCCACCACGACAAACACTCCACCACAATGAACAGCAAACGACGACGAACGACCTCAACCACCACGATGGCAGTACCACATAACCCATCACTAATGACACACGCCACCACAACACTGAGATCAACCACAATAACAGTACCACGACGACAACGACGATGACTTTGACGAACAACAAGACCACCACTACGAACACAATTAATTTATTCGAAAATATATTTATGATCGTACATGCTCTGATACCATGTTAAGTGTAGAAGATTAACATAATATTAGAGAGAAAGAGAGAGGTTAAAACTTAATCTAACCCTCATACATCACTTGAATTTATAGTTAACTTATAATAATAAAAATTATACATACACCCTCTTACTATTAATAATTTACACATACTACCCCTACTATTCTTAACAATATTAATTGACTATTTTACTCTTCAATCCTATCCAATCCTATCTCTTTTTAGGCTTGACAATTGTTGGTTACCAATTTTTTTTTCTTTTTGATCAACGTTGGTTACCATTTTATATGATAAAATTTCTACACTCCTCATGTAAATGGGCAATGCCTCTGGTAGTCCCCATTGAAACCGAAAATCTAACATCCCAACTCAAACTCTGACTATCCTTCTTCAAATACACACTCAAAGGACCACTAGGCATGTAATCATCAACAAGAAGCCTGTGAGAATTCTCAGAACAAAACGCTCTTAATCTTACAAAATTAATATGATGAATGTTCCTAATTGTGCACACCTTTGCTCTAAACTCTCTCCCACCACCACCAAGTCTTTCAAGCCTCGTCACCGAAAACACACCTTCCACTTCTTCTCTCTTCCTCTTCTTGATCCTCATTTTTCGCGGTTCCTCCAGCCCAATAAAATTACAACCACCAACATCAACACCACTAAAAACCCACACATTGTAGCAATCAAAACCAAGGTTTTTTCTTTGTTCTTCTTTGTGATACTCCCCTTTTGTACCCTTAAGTATAAATCATCCTGAATTGTGATATCAGAAGTGAGATTTTGAAGATTTAAGACAGACCCAAATAAATTCTTACAAAGATTAGTACTTCCACGGTGATATAAACCAATACATGAACAATTACTTAAACATCTGTTCTCACTAGTACTCCTACTCGCCGAAAAAGAGACCACAATTGCATTGTCGTAATTCACTGCCCCAACCACCTCAAACACAAGCCCACCGATACACCAAAAATTCTCCAAAATACATATGGCTATGTGTGTGTGTGTATATATATATATATATATATATATATATATATATATATTGTCTCAGAGAGAGAAAGAGAAAGAGAGAGAAAAAACATACCTTGCCAATGGGAGGAGTTCGCGCCGTTCTTTGTTGGGGACCAGTGTATAAGTGGGAGAAAAGGTTAAAAAACCCTAACTTTTGTAAAATAGAATTTGTATCCTGTATGTTGAAAATGAATCCCAAAGTTTTGGTGGGATTTCTTTGTCCAGATGAGAGGGGATAAAGGGGCTGAATCATTACGGCTGTAGTTTTTGAAAAGCTACGAGTATCTAGCCTCAAAATGCATTGCTAAAGTAGAGATAAATGGGGCACAAAGTAGAGATAAATGGGGCACAACTTATTTATCCAATCCAAAAAGGTGTATCCACCTTTATCCAGCCATCCAAACACCCATTTCCTGTTATTTGGCTCATAAAACCCTAGAATTAGATGATTGAATGGATTATATATGGGGCCAACGCTAACCTTGAGAAGGAGATAATTACAATAACGACCTCACTATTTGCACCGATTTGAGGAGGTTACCCTTCGCATTTCAAAAATTGTAGTGTGCTCTCTCGAGTTTAATGTTGAAATTTAGATATCAACTTTACCGTGATGAGCTGGTATAAATTATAAACGATGTGTGATTATAACAAGGGTAAATTATATTTTTATCCCCTTTACTATGACTCTTTTTAAATATTGTCCCTTAAATATCATTTATTTTGCATCATACACTTAACCATGTGATTAGTTTCACACTGTTTCAACGATTAACATTCGTTATAAATTTAAGAAAAAGTTGTTTTACTTTCTTTTTTTTTTCTTCAGAAAAATGAGATTTTTTTTACTTTATCCCAAAACTTAACAATTTTTATCAAAAAGAAAACAATCGTTTATATTTGGTGTAATGTAAAATAATTTAGGAGATACTGTGAAAACTCAAGGGACAAAAGAAAATTGAGTCCATAAATTCAACGACATGGTTTGGCCTCATAATTTTCTACCCGACCTGACTGAATGTCTAACTCTTCCCTAAAAAAAGGTTAGATGATTCCATTTGACCTAGGGATGGACATAGATACAAATTTTCGTTACTATTTAATGTTGATGTTCTGTCACACATTTCGATGGACCCTAGGCCTTAAAAATGGCCCATGGTTGCAACTTTTGCCAACCAACCCACACTTCATGGAAGAAAAATAGATCCTACATTTATTTGAAAATATTTTTTCCTCTAGAAACTTTTCATTTTACTTGGGGGAATCTCACATTGCATTATGAAATATTTAAGTTTTTTTATTTTATATTCTAAAAAATAAAATTTTTTACATTGTACCTTCAACGTATTAAAAATATTTTAATATGGTACTTCCGTTATCTTTAATTGCTTATTCCGTCAAAATCATTTTATTGAAGTTGACGGAATGAGTGGCGAAAATTAACATCAAAATTGTATTGCAACAAATCTTAATACGTTAAAGAAAAAATATAAAAAATTTAATTTTTAAAGGTATAAAATAAGAAATATTAAATTTTTCGGATGCAAAATATAATTTACTTTTTTCCTCGACCTAAATCGCCCCAAATAATGACATCAAATCTTCCCATCTGCCTAACGGATCTTCTCTCATCTGCTTTCCAAATTCAAATACCTCTCTCTCTCTCATCTGCTTTCCAAATACAAATACTGCTCTCTCTCTCCTCTGCTTTCCTAATTCAATTAGACCTCAGTCACCTCACACTCAAATATTCTCCCTCTCACCCAATTCAATTGTTTCTCTTTCTCTCCGTGCACAACGCCCTTCTTTCTTCACCCGCCCCTCTTCTCTTCTCCTCTCCCTCACTTCTGTCTTCTTTCTTCACCTTTTTCAACAACACAGACCCTATTCCCCTCTCTTCTCTTCTTCTACAACTCTCTTCACCGTATCGGCCGCCACTCACAGCTCACCAACAGCCACCAACATCTACGATATCTTTCCGCTCTCCCCTGTTTCTCTCGCCACCCCTCTCTTCTCTTCTCTCTCATCACTCTCCGCATCCTCTATCTCATCACTGCCTCACCATAACGAAACTACAACGATGCCCTTTCACGCACCGCCATCGACGCTGTCCAGGTATTTCTCCCTCTCCCTCTCTCTCCCCCCTCTCTCTGCTCCTTTCGTCTCTCTGTGGCTCAGCGGCTTCTTTGATAAACCCGACCATTTTTATCATTGTAATTGCACAAAACTTTTATACTTTGCTTGATGGAATTGATCCAGTCTTTGATTTCCCTGTGTGGAATTGGTAATGCGTTCTTGGTTGAATAGAGTTATCACATTAGTTTCGTTTTTTTTTTTAAATTTGATTTAATTGAATTTCATTCTGTTTTTTGATTGCAATTTGTATTGTAAAATTAAATTTAGGTTCTGGTGGTTTTTTTGATAGGCTCTGTATGAATCACAAGATATATAACTAATGCGTTTCGTGAACTATTCCGGTGTTTCGGCCCAAAAAAAATAAAAGAACTATTCCGGCGTTGAAACATGATATGGTTAGTGATTTTGTTAATTAATTTTCTTTTCCTTCTCTATCTTACTTATTTATTAACGGGGTATTACTATAAATTCACGAAGTATTTGTGACTGTGATCTGTGAAGCCTTTTGATAAAAAAAGAACAATTCTGGCCGTTGAAACATGATGAGATTAGTTATTTCGATAATTCTTTTTCTCTTATCTTCTTTGTCTACACTTTAGGATTTGCATTTGTGGTTCGACAATCCCATTGTTTCTTTTTTATTTTTAATTTAATAGCAGCCTGGTATGACCAAAACATCTTATAAATCTATTTGAGCACATGTTGCGATTTTACTGTTCTGCCTAACTTTGGATTACAAATAACTGTTTTGTTCCATTGACGCTATGTAGCATTTCTAATTAGCAGTTTGGTTCATATCGTAAAAGAAAAACTAACAACTTATGTAAGTACATGCATATGATATTTCTAAACATATGTATTGTGACAAATGTTTTTCCTCAATTGTGTGTGTTTCTACATGTATCTGTACTTGTGCTGGAGTTCATATCAGATACTTATAGATAAATTTGTGTTGTTGGATAACTTTGTTCTAGAATTTTGTGTTTTTAAAGAATTTTATTGTTCTCTTTCCCACAACTCTCCCCCTCTCTCTTTATCTATCTCTAAGCCTCTCTAGCTAAACATTAACTATTTTCTATACTAGCAGAGCATTGAGGAATTGAAGCAGAGCTNTATATATATATATATATATATATATATATATTGTCTCAGAGAGAGAAAGAGAAAGAGAGAGAAAAAACATACCTTGCCAATGGGAGGAGTTCGCGCCGTTCTTTGTTGGGGACCAGTGTATAAGTGGGAGAAAAGGTTAAAAAACCCTAACTTTTGTAAAATAGAATTTGTATCCTGTATGTTGAAAATGAATCCCAAAGTTTTGGTGGGATTTCTTTGTCCAGATGAGAGGGGATAAAGGGGCTGAATCATTACGGCTGTAGTTTTTGAAAAGCTACGAGTATCTAGCCTCAAAATGCATTGCTAAAGTAGAGATAAATGGGGCACAAAGTAGAGATAAATGGGGCACAACTTATTTATCCAATCCAAAAAGGTGTATCCACCTTTATCCAGCCATCCAAACACCCATTTCCTGTTATTTGGCTCATAAAACCCTAGAATTAGATGATTGAATGGATTATATATGGGGCCAACGCTAACCTTGAGAAGGAGATAATTACAATAACGACCTCACTATTTGCACCGATTTGAGGAGGTTACCCTTCGCATTTCAAAAATTGTAGTGTGCTCTCTCGAGTTTAATGTTGAAATTTAGATATCAACTTTACCGTGATGAGCTGGTATAAATTATAAACGATGTGTGATTATAACAAGGGTAAATTATATTTTTATCCCCTTTACTATGACTCTTTTTAAATATTGTCCCTTAAATATCATTTATTTTGCATCATACACTTAACCATGTGATTAGTTTCACACTGTTTCAACGATTAACATTCGTTATAAATTTAAGAAAAAGTTGTTTTACTTTCTTTTTTTTTTCTTCAGAAAAATGAGATTTTTTTTACTTTATCCCAAAACTTAACAATTTTTATCAAAAAGAAAACAATCGTTTATATTTGGTGTAATGTAAAATAATTTAGGAGATACTGTGAAAACTCAAGGGACAAAAGAAAATTGAGTCCATAAATTCAACGACATGGTTTGGCCTCATAATTTTCTACCCGACCTGACTGAATGTCTAACTCTTCCCTAAAAAAAGGTTAGATGATTCCATTTGACCTAGGGATGGACATAGATACAAATTTTCGTTACTATTTAATGTTGATGTTCTGTCACACATTTCGATGGACCCTAGGCCTTAAAAATGGCCCATGGTTGCAACTTTTGCCAACCAACCCACACTTCATGGAAGAAAAATAGATCCTACATTTATTTGAAAATATTTTTTCCTCTAGAAACTTTTCATTTTACTTGGGGGAATCTCACATTGCATTATGAAATATTTAAGTTTTTTTATTTTATATTCTAAAAAATAAAATTTTTTACATTGTACCTTCAACGTATTAAAAATATTTTAATATGGTACTTCCGTTATCTTTAATTGCTTATTCCGTCAAAATCATTTTATTGAAGTTGACGGAATGAGTGGCGAAAATTAACATCAAAATTGTATTGCAACAAATCTTAATACGTTAAAGAAAAAATATAAAAAATTTAATTTTTAAAGGTATAAAATAAGAAATATTAAATTTTTCGGATGCAAAATATAATTTACTTTTTTCCTCGACCTAAATCGCCCCAAATAATGACATCAAATCTTCCCATCTGCCTAACGGATCTTCTCTCATCTGCTTTCCAAATTCAAATACCTCTCTCTCTCTCATCTGCTTTCCAAATACAAATACTGCTCTCTCTCTCCTCTGCTTTCCTAATTCAATTAGACCTCAGTCACCTCACACTCAAATATTCTCCCTCTCACCCAATTCAATTGTTTCTCTTTCTCTCCGTGCACAACGCCCTTCTTTCTTCACCCGCCCCTCTTCTCTTCTCCTCTCCCTCACTTCTGTCTTCTTTCTTCACCTTTTTCAACAACACAGACGCTATTCCCCTCTCTTCACCGTATCGGCCGCCACTCACAGGTCACCAACAGCCACCAACATCTACGATATCTTTCCGCTCTCCCCTGTTTCTCTCGCCACCCCTCTCTTCTCTTCTCTCTCATCACTCTACGCATCTCTGTCTCATCACTGCCTCACCATAACGAAACTGCTACGATGCCCTTTCACGCACCGCCATCGACGCTGCCCAGGTATGTCTCCCTCTCCCTCCCTCTCTGCTCCTTTCCTCTCTATGTGGCTCAGCGGCTTCTTTGATTAACCCGACCATTTTTATCCTTCTAATTGCACAAAACTTTTATTCTTTGCTTGATGGAATTGATCCAGTCTTTGATTTCCCTGTGTGGAATTGGTAATGCGTTCTTGGTTGAATAGAGTTATCACATTAGTTTCGCTTTTTTTTTTTTTAAATTTGATTTAATTGAATTTCATGCTGTTTTTTGATTGCAATTTGTATTGTAAAATTAAATTTAGGTTCTGGTGGTTTTTTTGATAGGCTCTGTATGAATCACAAGATATATAACTAATGCGTTTCGTGAACTATTCCGGTGTTTCGGCCCAAAAAAAAAAAAAACTATTCCGGCGTTGAAACATGATATGGTTAGTGATTTTGTTAATTATCTTTCTTTTCCTTCTCTATCTTACTTATTTATTAACAGGGTATTACTATAAATTCACGAAGTATATGTGACTGCGATTTGTGAAGCCTTTTGATAAAAAAAGAACAATTCTGGCCGTTGAAACATGATGAGATTAGTTATTTCGATAATTCTTTTTTCTGTTATCTTCTTTGTCTTTGCATTCGTGGTTCGACAATCCCATTTTTCTTTTTTATTTTTAATTTAATAGCAGCCTGGTATGACCAAAACATCTTGTAAATCTATTTGAGCACATGTTGCGATTTTACTGTTCCTCCTAACTTTGGATTACAAATAACTGTTTTGTTCCATTGACACTATGTAGCATTTCTAATTAGCAGTTTGGTTCATATCTTAAAAGAAAAACTAACAACTTATGTAAGTAAATGCATATGATATTTCTATACACATGTATTGTGACAAATGTTTTTCCTCAATTGTGTGTGTTTCGGCATGTATCTGTACTTGCGCTGGAGTTCATATCAGATACTTATAGATAAATTTGTGTTGTTGGATCACTTTGTTCTAGAATTTTGTGTTTCTAAAGAATTTTATTGTTCTCTTTCCCACAACTCTCTCCCTCTCTGTGTGTCTATCTCTAAGCCTCTTTAGCTGAACATTAACTATTTTCTATACTAGCAGAGCATTGAGGAATTGAAGCAGAGCTTTTATGCACCATCGTTGAACTTGGGCTCGTAAGCGTGGAAGCAAATGAAGAATCAAGAAAGAACAAGGAATATGAACCAATGGTTTCCAAAAAAATCACCAGACGGGTATGGCTACTTCGTTTTTGCTTCATTCAGTCGTGCTATATGGATAAAATTGATATTAATTATACTCTTTGATTTGATTATCATGTATTCAATTAGATTATTTTATTTTTTCCACGCACTTAACTAACATAAATCGTAACTTGATTTAATATATGAAATGGATGAATATATACGATACTTCTTNTCCCCTGTTTCTCTCGCCACCCCTCTCTTCTCTTCTCTCTCATCACTCTCCGCATCCTCTATCTCATCACTGCCTCACCATAACGAAACTACAACGATGCCCTTTCACGCACCGCCATCGACGCTGTCCAGGTATTTCTCCCTCTCCCTCTCTCTCCCCCCTCTCTCTGCTCCTTTCGTCTCTCTGTGGCTCAGCGGCTTCTTTGATAAACCCGACCATTTTTATCATTGTAATTGCACAAAACTTTTATACTTTGCTTGATGGAATTGATCCAGTCTTTGATTTCCCTGTGTGGAATTGGTAATGCGTTCTTGGTTGAATAGAGTTATCACATTAGTTTCGTTTTTTTTTTTAAATTTGATTTAATTGAATTTCATTCTGTTTTTTGATTGCAATTTGTATTGTAAAATTAAATTTAGGTTCTGGTGGTTTTTTTGATAGGCTCTGTATGAATCACAAGATATATAACTAATGCGATTTGTGAACTATTCCGGTGTTTCGGCCCAAAAAAAATAAAAGAACTATTCCGGCGTTGAAACATGATATGGTTAGTGATTTTGTTAATTAATTTTCTTTTCTTTCTCTATCTTACTTATTTATTAACGGGGTATTACTATAAATTCACGAAGTATTTGTGATTGTGATCTGTGAAGCCTTTCGATATAAAAAGAACAATTCTGGCCGTTGGAACATGATGAGATTAGTTATTTCGATAATTCTTTTTTCTGTTATCTTCTTTGTCTACATTTTAGGATTTGCATTCGTGGTTTGACAATCCCATTGTTCTTTTTTATTTTTAATTTAATAGCAGCCTGGTATGACCAAAACATCTTATAAATCTATTTGAGCACATGTTGCGATTTTACTGTTCTGCCTAACTTTGGATTACAAATAACTGTTTTGTTCCATTGACGCTATGTAGCATTTCTAATTAGCAGTTTGGTTCATATCGTAAAAGAAAAACTAACAACTTATGTAAGTACATGCATATGATATTTCTAAACATATGTATTGTGACAAATGTTTTTCCTCAATTGTGTGTGTTTCTACATGTATCTGTACTTGTGCTGGAGTTCATATCAGATACTTATAGATAAATTTGTGTTGTTGGATAACTTTGTTCTAGAATTTTGTGTTTTTAAAGAATTTTATTGTTCTCTTTCCCACAACTCTCCCCCTCTCTCTTTATCTATCTCTAAGCCTCTCTAGCTAAACATTAACTATTTTCTATACTAGCAGAGCATTGAGGAATTGAAGCAGAGCTTTTATGCACCATCGTTGAACTTGGGCTAGTAAGCGTGGAAGCAAATGAAGAATCAAGAAAGAACAAGGAATATGAACCAATGGTTTCCAAAAAAATCACCAGACGGGTATGGCTACTTCGTTTTTGCTTCATTCAGTCGTGCTATATGGATAAAATTGATATTAATTATACTCTTTGATTTGATTATCATGTATTCAATTAGATTATTTTATTTTTTCCACGCACTTAACTAACATAAATCGTAACTTGATTTAATATATGAAATGGATGAATATATACGATACTTCTTATCAATGCTAATATTTTGTTTGTAAATCCAATGTATGAGACATGTAACATGATGGTGAGTCTTGGGGTGGTGTGATGGATATTTCTTCTTGCTAATGCTCATTTTTTTATGATTGTCAATTTGTTTGGGTTGGTTTAAATGGTTTGACTTTTTCACATGGCTATAGCTTTGTTGCACTACACCGATTTTTTATCTTTGTTGACCTCTACAAATGATTTTTATCAACATGATTTTCTTAAGGTCTATTCCTTGATTTGCGTTATGTATAGACATTGGATTGAAAAGAGAACGAACAACTAAGGGAAGTACTCATATTAATGTTAGTATTTTTCTGGTTATGTATATACATCTATCCGAGCATGTATTGATTTTTTGGGTTAGTTTTTCATAATTTTATAATAGTATTTAGTTTCAATAATGTATTTGTGAACTTCATTTTTGAATTTAGTAGATTGTTTTTTTAGGTAATGCTAATGTGAGAAGGTAGTTTGATTTTTAATATGTGTGAATAGTAATTTACTATTGAGGGATATTGATTATGTGAAAGATTTTGTTGTTGAAAAGTAGCCAGTTTGATTTCCATTTTTCACTTTTCTCTTGTATCATGAAAGTTATTTTTTAATATTACATCACCTGACAGATTTTATGCATGCTTGTGAGTCCAATATGCAATTTTTTTGTTCAATTTTGATATTGATGCATTTCTCTTTCCCTTGCTCCCCTATGTATGCACACACATTGGCAACACATATAGAATAATTTAGGGGTATCCCTTTTATTTACTTTCATTAGGGTTGTGGATAAAACTTATCGAAACATAAGTGATATAATTAATAATCCTTAATAGTTACGCTCCATCATAGCATTCTTATAGGTATAGTAATACAACTCAAACTTATTACAATGTACATGTTTGTTACAATACATTAAGTTAATATAAACATAAGTTGGTAATCCGACATACTCGGTATTTATTCCACTCGTGTAAATTTGAAAAAAAGGAAACAACATAGGGTGATGATCAATAGCTCTGTAAAANATTATAATGTACATGTTTGTTACAACACATTAAGTTAATATAAACATAAGTTGGTAATCCGATATACTCAGTATTTATACCATTCGTGTAAATTTGAAAAAAAGAAATATACGAAATCTCAATTCCAAAGCACACAGGTTCGAAAATAAGTACTTTGATATGATTGATATTATAAAGTACATTCATAGCTAATAATGTGAAAACGTTAAATAAAAAGTAGTTTATGTACGAAAATGATAAAGTCATACCATTACAGTGTCAAACCAGAGAAAAAATATCCTAGTAGACCACTCAGGGTTTATACATCCTGTGCAATCTAACCTTTTAGGAGTCTTACACCCTAAAAAAGAGACGTTTTCGAATCACAATTCGCCCCCAAGTCTGAAGATCAACTGGATCGCAGTTGCATTTACAAAATCAATGAAACCCTCTACAGCTTCAACTTGAAACGTAAATTGTCTATCNATCGTCTGCCACTTGATCCTGTGTGCACTTATATTTAATAGAAAAGGATCCTAGGTTCTCTCAATCATTGAACAATTCAAACGATTGTCTAATGCACATTTCAAAACCCTAAGTGATTCAGAGTTCTAATTCAATACGAACCACCTGATCATGAGTTCACAATCATGTTAAACAATATTTATAACATAAATGATATATTTGTAAAGAGAACTAAAAATCTCGCATATTTTAGAATTGAAAAGCTTTATCTTGATTTGCGTGTCGTTCAAAAATTGTAAATAATAGAACAATGAAAGCCATCAATGAAATTTCACACACAACTCTATTTTAACTAATTAAACACGATTATAAAATTAGTTTGGTAAAACAACTCTAAAATGAGATCAAATTGGGAATTGAAGGGCAAAATAGTTATCTTATGTGAGATATAAACTGAGGCGTCAGATCAGGAATTGGAGACCAACAGGGGATTCCTTGGGGAGACAGGAGACCAGCCCCACCAACCAGGTGTGGATCAACCACCCCTGCCTCACGCGTCGTAGGGTTGGGCTGCCTCCTCCCCCTTTCTTTTTTTGAATTCTTCTTCTTCCGAATTTTTCTTCATCGTTCTTCTTCGTGTCCAACTAAGTACCCAACTTCTCTCCTCTTGTTCCTCCAACCCCTTTCTTCTTCCGAATTCTTCTCCATTTTTTTTCCTTTCCAGCTAAGTACTCAACTTCTTTCCTCTTGTTCTCTCTCCACAGTACAACAAATCCACTCCTTCCTAATGCCAATCTCCTCCTCGTATATCCTACTTTCAAATCCATACCCTTTTTGGACCCAATCTCTATATGGTGATCCGATGTTTCGGTTAATATCTCAGTAAGATAACTATTTTACCATTCAGGTCCTAGTTTGACTTGATTTTGGGATTGTTTGACCAAATTAATTTTATACTCATGTTTAATTAGTTAAAATAGAGTTTTGTGTGGAATTTCATTGATAGTTTTCATTGTTCTATTTTTATACAATTTTTGAACGACATACAAATCGAGATAAAGTTTTTCAATTTTGAAATAGGTGACATTTTTCGTTCTTTTTACAAATATATCATTCATGTTATAAATTTTGTTTAACATGTTTGTGAACTCATGATCAGATGGTTTGTATTGAATTAGAACTCTGGACCAGTTAGAGTTTTGAAATGTGCATTGAACAATCGTTTGAATTGTTTAATGATTGAGAGAACCCAGGATTCTTTTCTATTAATTATAAGTGCACACAGGATCAAGCGGCAGACGGTTTACGTTTAAAATTGAAACCGTAGAGGGTTTCATTGAGTTCGTAAATGCAAGTGCGATCCAGTTGGTCTTTGGGACTTGGGGGCGAATTGTGATTCGAGAGCTTATCTTTTTTAGGGTGTAAGACTCCTAAAAAGTTGGATTGTACGGGACGTATAGACCCTGAGTGGTCTATTAGGATATTTTTTCTTTGGTTTGACACTATAATAGTATGACTTTATCGTTTTCGTACATAAACTACTTTTTGTTTAACGTTTTCATATTATTAGCTATAAATGTACTTTATAATATCAATCATATCAAAGTACTTATTTTCGAACTTGTGTGCCTTGGAATTGAGATTTCTTACATAGTTGTTGATGCTCACCCTATTTGTTTCCTTTTTTTCAAATTTACACGAGTGATATAAATACCGAGTATGTCGGATTATCAACTTATGTTTATATTAACTTAATATGTTGTAACAAACATGTATATTGTAATAAGTTCGAGTTGTATTACTATACTTATAAGAATGCTATGATGGAGCGACTATTAAGGATTGTTAATTATATCACTTTTGTTTTGACAGGTTTTATCCACAACCCTAATGAAAGTAAATAAAAGGGATACTCCTAAATTATTCTATACGTGTTGCCAATGTGTGTGCATACATAGGGGAGAAAGGGAAAGAGAAATGTATCAATATAAAAATTGAACAAAAAAACTGCATAATGAACTCACAAGAATGCATAAAATTTGTCGGGTTATGTAATATTAAAAAATAACTTTCATGATACAAGAGAAAATGGAAATCAAATTGGCTACTTTTCAACAACAAGAACTTTCTCGTAATCAATATCCCTCAATAGTAAACATTTATTCACACGTATTAAAATCAAACTACCTTCTCACATTAGCATTACCTAAAAAAACAATCTACTAAATTCAAAAATAAATTTCGCAAATACATTATTGAAACTAAAGATTATTATAAAATTATGAAAAACTAACCAAAAAAATCAATACATGCTCTGATAGATGTATGTACATAAGCAGAAAAATATTAACATTAATATGAGTACTTCCCTTAGTTGTTTGTTCTGTTTTCAATTCAATGTCTATACATAATACAAATCAAGGAATAGACCTTAAGAAAATTATGTTGATAATAATCATTTGTAGAGGTCAACAAAGATAAAAAAATCGGTGTAGTGCAACAAAGCTATGGCCATGTGAAAAAGTCAAACCATTTAAACCAACCCAAACAAATTGACAATCATAAAAAAATGAGCATTAGCAAGAGGAAACATCCATCACACCACCCCAAGACTCACCATCATGTTACATGTCTCATAAATTGGATTTACAAACAAAATATTAGCATTGATAGTAAGTATCGTATATATTCATCAGGTTGATATATTAAATCAAGTTACGATTTATGTCAGTTAAGTGCATGGATAAAATAATCTAATTGAAAACATGATAATCAAATCAAATAGTATAATTAATATCAATTTTATCCATATAGCACGACTGAACCAGAGAAAAGGGGAAAATGAAAATCAAGCTGACTACTTTTCAACAACAAAAACTTTCATAGAATTAATATCCCTTAATAGTAAACATCTATTCACACGTATTAAAAATCAAACTACCTTTTCACATCAATATTACCTAAAAAAGTAATCTATTGATAATAATATTTGGGCACTGGGACTATTAATATTATAACTATATGATTGCAGCCAATGTGAATGATTAGAGTTCTACTCTTTTGTGTGTGAGCTTGACGCATTAGTGTGTATGTGTGTCTCGTGGTATATAGGTGTGCTTGTTTGTTTGATTGGGGTATTAGTGTGTTTTTTTAGTAAGTATGTGTACTTTTTTGGTCTATTTGTGTATTTTTTGGTGCATTAATGTGTAATTTATTGTGTGACTTTGTATTTTTGGTGTATCTGTGTGTTTTGGTTTATTAGTGTGTGTATTTTGATATATTAGTGTGTGTTTATTGTGTATTAGTGTGCGTGTGTGTAATTTTAATAAGGATAACAAACGCTACTTTTTTTGTTTAAAGTACTTTTCATAAGTCATCCCAACTTGTTTGTTAGTAATTCTTGAACACACGTTCTTGTTTTAATTCATTGACTATGATATATGTCTTAGATGCACGGCTAATAACTCTTCTTCTCTCTTTCGGTAAGTTAGTATGAAACTATTGTGGCGTCAATTATCTGAAAGAGAACTTTGTTGTGTATTTGATCGGTGTATTGAAAAATTTAGTACCCAGTTAAATTGTCTTGACTATTAATGTGTGTTTTTTTGGTGTATTATTATTTATGTTTTGGTGTTTTGGGGTTTGTGTATACTTCCTTGTCTATTAGTGTGTGTTTTCATGTATTACTGGTTATTTTGGTGGATTAGTGTTTGTTAATACCGTGTGTGTATTTTTTGGTATACTAGTGGGTATACTAGTACGGTGTATTAGCGCGTGTGGTTTTTGGTTTCTTAATGTATATATGTGTGTTTTTGGTTTCTTAGAGTGTGCGTGTCTGTGTTTTGTGTATTATGGTGTGTATTTTGTTGGGTGTTTTTTTTTTTTGGATAAATTAGTGTGTTTTGGTGTATAGGGATATGTATGTAATTTTTGGCCTATTAGTGTGTGTGTATGTACGTGTTTTTTGGTGGGTTAGTGTGTTAACATGATGTGGGTGTGGTGTATTAGTATATGTGTGTATTTTTGGTATATTAGTGTATGTGAATGTGTGTTTTTACATATTAGAGTGTTTGTGTGTGCGTGTCATATTTGATGTATTAGTAGGGTTGTATGTGCGTTTTAGTATGTACATGTGATTTTTGATATATTGTGTGTAATATTGTGGGGGAATGTTTGTGTGCGTGTGTGGTTTTTGGTGCATATTAGTTAGTGTGTGTGTGTATATGGGTGTGCTTTTTGATGTATTAGTGTGTGCGTGTGTGTTTACATCTTAGTGTGTGCATATTATTTGTGATGTATTAGTATCTGTGATTGTGTTTTTACATATTAGTGTGTGTATTTTTGTGTAGTAGTTTGTATATTTTGGTGTAGTAGTTTGAGTATTTTGATATATAATAAATATAAAAAAATTTTAATATAGAAGTGATTTTAGAGAAGTAAAAAGTTTCTTATTTTGTTTTCCTTTCTCTTCTACTTGTTGACTTATTTAAGAGGTGACATTTCTATTAACTTATCTAAAAATAATTTTAATAATGATAACAAACGCTACTTGTGAGAAAAGTCGTAAATCCGAAAAGTATTTTTCATAAGTCATCCCAACTAGTTTATTAGTAGTTCTTGAACACACGTTCTTGTTTAAATTCGTTGACTATGATATATGTCTTAGATGCATGGATAATAACTCTTGTTCTCTCTTTCGGTGAGTTAGTATGAAATTGTTGTGGCATCAATTATCTGTGTATTGAAAAATTTAGTACCCAGTTAAATTGTCTCGACTATTAGTGTGTGTTTTTTTGGTGTATTATTATTTGTGTTTTGGTGTATTGGTTATTTTGGTGGATTAGTGTTTGTTAATACTCTGTGTGTATTTTTTGGTATACTAGTGGGTATACTTGAATGGTGTATTAGCATGTGTGTGATTTTGGTTTCTTAATGTATATATGTGTGTTTTTAGTTTCTTAAGAGTGTGCGTGCCAGTATTTTGTGTATTATGGTGTGTATTTTGTGGGGTGTTTTTTTTTTCTTGATAAATTAGTACGTGTTTTGGTGTATAGGGATGTGTATGTGATTTTTGGTCTCTATTAGTGTGAGTGTGTGTGTGTTTTTTGGTGGGTTAGTGCGTTAACATGATGTGTGTGTGGTGTATTAGTATATGTGTGTATTTTGGGTGTATTGGTGTAAGTGAATGTGTGTTTTTACGTATTAGAGTGTTTGTGTGTGCGTGTCATATTTGATTTATTAGTAGGGTTGTATGTGCGTTTTAGTGTGTACGTGTGATTTTTGATATATTTGTGTGTATTATTGTGGGGGAATGTTTGTGTGTGCGTGTGGTTTTTGGTGCATATTAGTTAGTGTGTGTGTATATGGGTGTGCTTTTTAATGTATTAATATCTGTGTTTTGTGTTTTTATATATTAGTGTGTGTAATTTGGTGTAGTAGTTTGTGTATTTTGATATACAATAAATATAAGAAGTTTTTAGCATAGAAGTGAGTATAGAGAAGTAAAAAGTTTCTTCTTTTTTTTTCTTTCACTCCTACTTATTGGCTTATTTAAGAGGTGAAATTACTTTTGACTAATCTAAAAGTAATTTTAATAAGGATGATAAGCGCTACTTTTTTTGTTTAAAGTACTTGTAAGAAAAATAGTAAGTCCTACAAGCACTCTTGATAAGTTATCCTAACTTGTTTGTTAGCAGTTCTTGAACATACGTTCCTGTTTAAATTCGGTGACTATGATATGTTTTAGATGCACGGATAATAACCCTTATTCTCTCTTCTGGGAAAGTTAGTATGCAATTTGTGGCGTCAATTATCTAAAAGAGAACTTTGTTGTGTATTTGATTGATATATTCAAAAATTTTGTACCCAGTTAGATTGCCTTGACTATGGTATAATTTGGGATCAACTGCCTGATGTGGTTGTGGATGTTAAGCATTCAAAAGCATATCTCATCAACACAAATATTGTGGTGAACGAGTTGGTTGGATTGCTTAACCGAGTTAAATATATGCCGGCTAATCAATATCTTATAGAGAAAGAGGTGTGCTCACAATCCTTATTCTAGTATGATATAGTAAGATATTGACATTTATGTTGAATCATTTGTTTTACATTCTACCAGCAAAATTATATGAAGATTAGTGTAAAACAGGTATTATTTCAATCTCAAATCTTTATAATTTGTGTTCATTTTATTTCCTGAATTTAATTACTTCTAGTATTATTAATTTTATTTGGACTATTCTAAAAATTTTAGTTAATAGTCTTTTATTTGATGTGGTTTTGGATGTTAAGCGTTCAAAAGCATACCTCATCAACATACAAATATTGCGGTGAACGAGTTGGTTGGATTATTTAGGTGAGTTAATCTCTGTCAGCTAATCAATATCTTCTATGGAAAGAGGTGTGCTCACAATCCTTGTTTCTGGATGATATGATAAGATATTATGATTTTTTAAGTGTATCTGACATGTATGTTGAATCCTTTGTTTTGCATTCTACCAGCAAAATTATATGAAAATTGGTGTAAATCAGGTATTATTTCTATCTCTTTATCTCTGTAATTTGTGTTCATTCTGTTTCCTGAATTTAACCACTTCTAATGTAATTAATTTTCTTTGGAATGGTCTAAAATTTTAGTTCATAACCTTTTATTTGATGTCCTATCAAGGTACCTAAAAGTAGTGACAAATAAGGGTAGCATCAAACTCAATCTTCTTGCTCTTCTTTTGTATCATTTTATTGGCATCCATGTCTAATTGCCCTTACCTTGCATATTTACTTCTCTTCTTGAAGCAAATCTGTATTGTTTCCCATGAGGAGTGAATTATTTTAGGAGCAGTCTGCATTTGGTTTTAGAACAACTATCTTTTTCAGGTATTGCTGCATTTCTTCATTTATCTATCTATTCCTGTTTTAACTGGTGGGGGTTGGTGCTTTGGTGGTAAATTTTGAAGACCTCGCTGCAAGTTACAGTGTAACTAAAGTTGTCAAGTGTCAGATTTGGGTTGCTTCTATGTCTCTAAAACATAAACATGATTAATAAGTTCAAATTAATTCGCGAATGACTTATCGAGGACTTTTCTCTCAGGTTATAGTGGGTCTTTCTGCTTGTCATAATAGTTTGCATACGTATCTCTGTGCTCATGCCTAAGTATCTCTTGAGTTGTCCTCTGCCTTTTGATATTTCAAAGTCCCATTACAGCTTCGTTTCAATGGACTCTGGGAGTTCAAGTGAGCTCTAACTTAAACAAAACGTGCATAATCCTTTTATGAACTGATGCATTATCTTATGTTTAAGTGAGCTCTAACTAAAACAAAACGTGCATAATCCTTTTATGAACTGATGCTCTAATTGAGGATTTTTGTTCCTCCTAAATTGTTGAGACCTGCATGCATGATCTTATGTTAATCGGAACCCATTATTGTTTTTAAAACTAAATGTTGCTGCAGTTCTGTCCTGCTGGAACAATAGTGTTCTAGCACAGCCATATATTCCAGCGGTTTCTCAACAATTTCAGACGGTTGGGTGAGCAAATGTTGGAATGCCTTTTCACACTTAACAACTCCAATTTTCTCAACTGTTGCTGTAGCAACCTCCATGGCTCGGTCAGGCAGGACATGTTTTGCCACCGCCACAGGCGCCACATCCAATTCCAGTGGCAAAAGTTCAGGCAAACTGGCCTGTTATGCCTGTTCCATCAGAACCTCATCAAAATGCTCAGATTCGAAATTGCTATCCACAACCTCAGCAAAATGCTCGAATTCCAAATACCTATCCACATCATCCACACAATTCTCAGTTTCCAAAAACTATATGCCTGGTTTAGACAGCCCAGGAATGGCTCTCTCATCATCATGTTATATAGTATTTTTAAGGACGTTGTTGGGTGACTGCTTTAACCATCTGACAATGTCTTCAGCCTTTGACTTTACTAATTTCATCTGTTCGGTTATCCATGTCATCCAGTGGCCAACTACAAGTGCATTCAGATACCACAACTTAGTACCAACCTATATCTCAGACAAAAGTGCTCATTCCTGCTGGGGTGCAGCGTTGGGTGTCAATTGGGAGCCAGAGCATCAACTCTGTTACACCTGCACAGCAAACTGGTCAACAAAGCTCAGTCACCCCTGCCAGCATTCCAGTAAGAGTTGTCTGCACATAATTGGTTGCATCTTTTTCTATATTATGGAAAATTTTCTTTGCTCCTTTGCAATTTCATTTCTATGCTGAATGCACAGAATGCTTGATAACATCTGCATCTTGTCGAATTTCAGGCGACAATGGCTCAGCCTTGCACCATTGAAAAGGCCCCATCAGACTGGGTAGAACATACTGCTCAAAATGGAAAAAGGTATATGATTCTATCAGGGTTCTTCTCTTTTCCTTTTTCAATCTGCACTGGTAGTGATTTTTTAGTAGCACAATTCACAAATTTCGACTGCTTGGCTTATGTAGAATCAATGCCACTCGGATTGCATTTTATTTAACGGAAACAAACCAAAAGTTATGAAAGCAATAATTGAGAGTTTTTTTTGGTTGTAGGGAACTATAAAAGATCAAATAGTTTAACCCGCAGGCAAAGGAATGAATATAGTTTTAATAGATGCTCAAAATCCAGAATAGATCTGTTATTATTGGTTGGAAAAAACTTGTAGTTATGTGGGAGAAAGTCCAATTTGTTTGTGAACCTCTAGGGTGAGGGTATGGGGGATGAGGGTGTGGAGGTGGGGGAAGTTGTGGCGATACTAATACTAGATAGGAGTTTGAATCCCATGCATCATACAGGCGCCACTAGTATAATATATATTTAAACGAATTCAGTGTGCTATGAGATATTTTCTAGCTATTTTGTCAGGACTGCTATATTTGAGAAATGGGATGATATTTTCTTGTTGAACCCAATGATATCCATTAGGAATAAGTTGTTCTTGTTCTCTCATTCAAACTGAATTTCAGTGCTGAAGCTATTGAAACATTGAATCCTTATCCCATGGAACGAGAGCATTCAGTTGGACACTTATTAAAAAGACTGAATCCTTATCTCATGAAACATTGAATTTCAGTGCTGAAGCTAATGAATATTGAACCCTTATCTCATGGAACGAGAGCATCTAATCCTTGTCCATAGAAGTGCTGAATTAAAAATAAATAAAAAAAGCTTTCAAGGAGTCTCACCTAGAAGAACTTCATGGAGTTTCACCATTAAAAATTTGCAAAATCTGCAAAGAAATTTTGTTCATCAATTTGTTNAACTTCATGGAGTTTCACCATTAAAAATTTGCAAAATCTGCAAAGAAATTTTGTTCATCAACTTGCTTCTATTGTCTCTACAAAGACTTGCTTATATAGAAATAAAGATTCTATCCTACTAGACTTAGGATTCCTAAAATCCTTAAGATACTACCCTCTATTTTTTCTTTTTTCTTTTTTCCACTTGTTCTACTCTATTAAAGCTTTTTATATTTATTTAATGCCTAGATGATTTGTTACTACTCTTTCAGTGACTTAGTATCATGTTAAAGTATTAAGACTGTTGATGTTATATTTTTCTTAATATTCATGTTTCAATTTGTGTTATTTACATTATATTATTCATGTTATTCAGGCTACATGATAATAATATTGTGCAATTATTGTATATCATGTTTGATATTGAATAATTATGTTAACCTCAATTATACATACATTATTAGTATTAATTTTACTCATTTTGTAGGATCTTACGTTTTTTGATCCGGCCCTATAGACCCCCCTCCCCCAAACGATCCGAGGTAGGNATTAGTATTAATTTTACTCATTTTGTAGGATCTTACGTTTTTTGATCCGGCCCTATAGACCCCCCTCCCCCAAACGATCTGAGGTAGGATCCCGATTTTATAAACCTTGGTCTACACACATACACCATGACCCATCCTTCTTTGGAGTTAGAAAAGTAGGCACTCCACCAGGACTTGAGCTCTCTTTAATGAAGCCTTTAGTACAACTGTTTAACCTTCCTCCTAAGCTCAACGTGCTCTGTAGGATTGATACGGTAAGCAGGTAATATGGCCAACTATCATGAGAAAAACATCAAACCACATTCTCTTCAAAATCTTTACTAATTAAGAAATTAACCCACCAACGGAAAGTTATTGGGATTGATGCGTCAGTCACCCATGCAACACGATAAGGGTGAGGTTGCTTCTCTATCTTTAATCTAAGTTTGTCAACAAGCTCTTGTGATGCCACATTAAGGCTAGTGATCCCATCATTGATAAGAGTGCATAACCTTCCTTGGCAAGAGACTTGAGTGCATAACCTTCCTTTGCAATAGACTTGTGTATGAAATATATTAGTGCGTCACCAATCCTCTTCTTCTCCTACTCCTTCTTCTTCTACTCTTTCTTATTATTTGGGTTTGTTTCCTCCTCATCCTCTTCCTCATTCTTTCTCTATTTCCTTCACTTCTTTCTACTCCTCCTCCTTCTCTTTCCCTTCTCCTTATTATTTGGATTATTTCCTCCTCCTTCTGCCTCTCCTTTATTTTGTTTCTCCTCCTCCTCCTCCATTTTTCTCCTCCCTCCTTCATTCTTCTTCTCCTCCTTATACTCCTTTGATCTTTCGAGTGACTTTTCTTCTTTTCTTCTTCTCCTTATTCCTCTACTTTTCCTTTTCCTTCTTCCCCATTTCCTTCTTTGATTTTGCTTTAGTTCTTGTTTCTCGCAATTCATCGATGTTTCTCAGAGCCACCATAAATTTTGATCTTTTGAGTGACTACTCTTCTCTTCTTCTTCAACTTCTTCCCATGCTTTTTCTCTTCTCTCTTCTTCCTTCTGTTCCTTTTCCTCTTCCTCTTTATCCTTCACTTTCTCCTCTTCCTCATTCTTCTCCTCCTCCTCCTCCTCTTTCTTTCCTCCCTTTCCTTCTCTCTCCTCCCACGCTCCTTCCTCCTCTTCTATTTCTCCTACTTCTGCATCTCTTCCTACTCCTATTACTTGTGTTGCTTCTTCTTCTCCTCCATTTTTCTCCTCATTTTCCTCCTCCTCATTCTCCTTCTCATTGACCTCTTCCTCATTAGTTTTTTCCTCTATCTTTCTCCTCCTGATTTTACTCCTCCCTTTCTTCCCTCCTTCTTTCCTTTTTCTTTCCCCGATTTTGTTTTAGTTTTTGTTCCTCACAATTCATTGATGTTCTTCAAAGCCGTCATAAATTTTGGAAAAAATTCCATTTTGCCCCTTAAAAGATACGAAAAATTTCAGTTTCCTTCTTGAATGATTAATTTTTTCATATTGTCCCTTAAAAAAGTAAAAATTTTACAATGTGCTTCACCATTTTATTTATTTCTGTTTGGTCATCCGTCTATTTTGCGATTCCGAATTGGTTGACTTGTTATAAAATAGATGGACGACTAAACGAAAATAAGACGGTGGATTACATTGAAATAATTTTTATTTCTTTGAGGGGATAATAAAGTAAAGTTAATCATTCTAGGGCAAATTGAGCATTTTTTATCCTTCAGGGGCAAAATAGGATTGACCCTAAATTTCGATTTTTCGAGTGACTTTTCTTCTCTAGTTTTTCTCCATCTTCCTCAACTTTTCTTCATCTTCTTCCTTTTCCCTCTCCTTCATTTTTTCCCATTTCCTTCTCTTTTTTCCCTTTTTCCTTCTCCATTGTCCCTTAAAAGAATAAAAATGTTACAATGTGATCTATCGTCTTATTTTTTTTTTTCCATTTGGTCGTCTATCAGTTTTGTTATTCCTAATTGGTTGATTTGGTACAAAACAGAAATAAAATGGTAGAGCAGATTGCAATATTTTTCTCCTTTCCATTCTTTTCCTCCTCTTTCTCCTCTTTTATTCTTCCTTTCATTTTCCTCCCTCTTCTTCTCATTGTCCTCCTTTTTCTTCTCACTTCTTCTTCCTTCCGATTTTCCTCCTCTTCGTTCTCTTTCCCTTCCCATGCTCATTCTCCCTCTTTTCTTCTCTTCTATTTCCTCCTCATTTTCTTTCCCTTCTCCTCCTACCTCTTCCTTATTATTTGGGTTGTTCCTCCTCTTATTTTTCCTTATTCTCCCTCTCCATCATTTTATTTCTTCTCCTTCTCCTCTTTCTTCAGCTCTTTCTTTCTTTTCCCCCTTTTCCTTTTATTCGTTCTTTTTCTCATTGTCCTCCTCCTTATCATCATTCTCTTCCACCTCCATCCTCCTTTCTCCTCCTCCTTTCTCTTTTCGTTTTCCTCTCTCCTTTGTCCTCATACTTTTTTTTTAAAATTCTTTCTTATTATGCCTCTCCTTCACCTTTTTCTTTTTCTACTCCACTTTTTTCTTATTTCTATCATTCTCTTTTTGCTTCCTCTTTGCCAATATATGCCCATCGTAAAAGAGTACTTTGTTATATTCACTCAGTGATATTTTTCTTCTTATTTTACTCCTTCCATGTCCTCCTCCTACTTATTCTTCTTCCTAATTTTCCTCCTTGTCCTAAACTTTCTCCTCCGATGCTCCTTCTTCCTTTTTTTTTTCTCTTTCTTCTCCATCTCTTCCTACTCTTCTTCTTTTTCGTCTCCTTTTTTTCTCCTTTTGTTTCTTCTTCTCCTTCTTTTCTTCCTCATTTTTCTTCTCATTGTCCTCCTCAACCTCATCATCCTCTTTTTCCTCTATTCTTCTTTCTCTCTTCTCTTCCTTCTCCTCTCTCCTCCTCCTTTTCTTTCCCTTCTCCTCCCTCTTTCTTTTTCCTCTTTTTTCTTTTAGTATTTCTTATTGTTCCTCTCCTTATTCTTCTTCTTCTACTCCTTTTTCTTCCTATTCCTATCATTCTCCTTCTTCTTCCTTTCCACCAATGTATGCTCATCGCAAAAAAATACTTTGTAATATTGACTTTGTGTTATTCTTCTCCTCCTCCTTCATTCTTCTTCCTCTTCTTGCTTCTGTTCCTTCTTCTTTCTTCCTATTTCATCCCACGATTCTATTTTTGTAAGAATGAACAACAACAGTTTGTTTCTTATTTTTTCGAGAAATAAGAGAATCCCTTAGAAAAAGACAGAAATTAGTGGTAGACTTGCGATCCATAAAGTCACCAGCTCAGTTAGTATCATAGTAAACTTTGAGTTCTATAGATAAAGAGTGAGAAATAAGTAAAATCTGATGTAGAGTAACACAGAGATACCGAAAAATACGAAGAATAGTAGCTCTGTGAACGGAGGTGGGTGAGGCAACAAATTGACTCACAATGTGAACAACATAAGAGATATTCGGACGAGTGACTATAAGATATACTGAACTCCCAACGATAGTGCAATAGAGTTGGGTCGGACAAGGGAGTACCATTAGACAAGGAGTAGCAAACATTGAGCTCTAAAGGTGTTTCATTTGTTTGATTATCTGATAAGCGAGTTCGTTGAATAATGTCAAAGGCATACTTGAATTGAGAGAAAAGACAGTCTTTAGGAGAGGAGGCAATTTCAATGCCCAAGAAATACCTAAGTTGTCTCAAATCCTTCATCTAAAACTAATCCTGCCTCTAAGTTTTCAACAAGGGTATACTAGCAATGTCATCACCCGTTATAATTATATCATTACCATATAGCAAAAGAATAATAGAACTTGAGGAAGTAGATTGTAAAAAGATAGTAGAATCATGGTCACTGGCGCGAAAACTCAAGTCACAAATAATGAAAGAAAATTTAGTAGACCAGACCCTAGGGGCTTGTTTAATGCCATATAAAGTACGGTGAACTCGACATACTTGACCAAGACTATTAGACAGTCCAGGAGGAGGTGTCATAAAAAACTCTTCACTTAAATCTCCATGAAGAAATATATTTTTCTGATCCATTTGAGAAAAAATTCATTGGCGAATGGCATTAACTGCAGTCATGGTGCGAATAGTAGTCATCTTTGCAACAGGGGCAGAGGTGCATTTACCAGGTGATATAGGCACAAACACTAGCTCCTAAGCTATGGTCTTATGTAAGGTAGACAATTCCTTATCAATAGTCTGTTTCTAAAGTGGATCAAGTAAAGCCTCCTAGTAGGGGGTGGATTTAGATAGAGTAAATAGAAGTAAAGAAAGAACAAAAGTCATAAGAATAACAAGTATTACTCCAACCAAGCTTGTCTGAATATTTGCAAGAGCGCCGAGGATACTGTGAGGTATGATCCACAGTGTTTGAACCTGATTGAGTGCGCTAGAAAGAGAAAGGGGAGGCATCGTATTCGTAGAAGAGATAGCTGGAGTCTTGCAAATATATGTATGCACAATAGGGGGATAAGGGATAGTCGACTCAAAAGAGGAACGATCTGACACAGGTGAATCACTAACAAATGTGTCATGAGGAACATCAGTAGAAAATGGATCAATATATAGCAGATCAGACTAATTTAGTGGGGAAGAATTAGAGGGAATATGTTCCATAAAGACAACATGGCGAGAGACATAAAGTTTGTGGGTAATGGAATCACAACAACGATACCTTTTTTGACCTTTACCCTAACCAAAAAAGAAACATCAAGTTGAACGAGAGCAAAACAAAGCAGGTACAACCAAACAAACATAAAGAAAAATAGTTAGACGGCTTAGCACACAATTTTTTAAATGGGGAGACTACAGATGTGAGAATAACAGGAATGTTGTTGATCAAATGAATTGTTGTAAGACTTGTTTTCCCCCAAAATGAGCTGGGAACATATGCTGATAATAGAAGGGAACGTGTTCCCTCTTGCACCAGCCTTTATTTTATTCAAAGGTGCGATATGTTAGATTAGTGCTCAACTCAGTGGGTTCAATAAGCACTAACTAATCCCAAAATTCAATCATAACTGAGTTGAATTCTTCTATGTTTTTGTCCCCTTGACGTGCATCTTGAATCTCATACTCTAGTTGATACTTCTTTGCAAAATTAGATTGGACAGGGCCAAACACCACAACCAAAGCCACCAAATAATAACAAGTCAAACACCACTTTTGAAGCCACTACAATAACACCACTGTTGAAGCACCCCCACAAAGTAGCCGAAGATCAAAGCAATCCACACAACACACAAAGAAATTCCAGATACGAAAAAGACAAACCACAATAGTAGACGCTGACATCGGAAACCAATGGCATCAAAAACCAGTGGCGACAGCGATATTGAAGCCCTCGAATGGCCAAAATCAAGCCAAAAAATTCCTCAGAAGCTTCTTGTCTCCCAAGAGAGGATTATGGAAGATATGAGAAGATTTTTTGGCTTGATTTTAGAGAAGATTTGAACAAAAAATTGTAGCAAAAAACCCTTGTTTTTTGATAGATCGAAGAATTTTGACAATTTTGCCCGAAAATATTCAAAAAATAAAAACACCTATGAGATGAGCTCAAAATAAAAAAAATGAATCTTACAAATAGAAAACCCATGAGATTTTGAGTCTAACAGTGGTTTTCACGGTCGGAAAAGGATGACATCAGCATGATGTCATCACTGGCGATGTTGACATCATTCTCTGATAGCCCAAAAAAAAAAAAAATCCTCCATCTTTCTGCTTTATGTAATCTTAGGTCTTGAATTATAATGGCTCCGATACCATGTTAGAATTGTTCAACAACGATAAAAGAGAGTAGTGAAGAAAAAGGGAGAAAATATAAATAGACTAAAAGCTGGACTGTAATACACACAATAAACAAGTCTTATATAGTAGGGAAACACAACATAAAAAAAATGCCTAAACTATCCTTAATATTAATATTCTATCACATACGACTTGATCAAACATTTGGGAGATTTGACATGCGCTCGTATTGACTTGGTGAAACCAAGAATTCAGTCATGTAGGTATTTATAGTTTTGCGTATTATTCTAGGGATGAGTAGGTTGGATATTAATTAATGAGACGACAAGGGGAGTTAAAGCTACCACAGTCAATTCAAGTTAAGATTTTGTCATAATGGTTTTCACAGCACTAAAGAGTACAATGTGGATGCAACTTTGTGTCAAATCACAGCAGGTGCGGATATTTGGAAGAAGTGTCAAAGACTTTTTGACTTTGAACCCTTAAGATTTGTGCCACAGATTTATTTCAAGTACTTCCATGGGCAGAGAGAAGCATGAATAATAGGCCAATGGAAGTGAATTGAAGCTGACAAGAAAGCATAGCGGGTAGTTGAGACCTCATGAAGATAGCGATTATTTCAAGTCCTTGTTTAGCTGCTATACCCTTCTACATCACATCTGTAGTAGAAAAAGTGGGCATGTAACAAAGCCCGACAATAGAGTGGATCCAAAATTGCAAATAATGCAACAATTAGTGCAGCAGATTATCTCAAGAAAGTAGAGCCCCGGTATTAGGGAAGAGGAGTCCAGTATATGTTAAACCAAGGGGCACTCTGGAGTCCTACCATTGAAAGGTAGCACTGGCTTCAGCATATGGTGGAAGAGGTTATTGAGGGATGGGCAGCTGTATGTGCAAGTAAAGCTTACATTGAGGGGATGGAATCAACTCAATAGAATTAGGTATTTTATATGACTTCTAAAGTGACCAAACGAAGTTAAGGATTGATTCAATACCGAATCCCAGATCCCTATAGACAACTAATGGTAGGAAGAATTTACCACCACATCCAAGTAATTTATATAAATTAGTGCTGGATGCGATTGAAGTTTAATATAAAATGGATGTGGATAAATACCTGCATTCCAGTTTATTTAATAGGAACCCAAAGGGCGAGTTTTTCAAAAGGGGATGATATAGAACAGATTCAAAAGTTGGTTTGTTTTTATTTTTTTGGAATTAGAATTTAATTTGGAGCTATCAATTAGTATTCCTATTTCATGTCATTTTCTGTTTTCCTATTGTTTATGTCTCTTTTATTTTAAATTAGGCTTTAAGCCACAAGGCAAAGTTATCATTCTAGTCAATAATGTCACCATAGTTTGTCACATTTATTCTTCTTAGTGGATTCTAGGGTTTTGACTATTCAAAATACTTATATCCGGGGACCTGGCACAGAATAAGCTGAGCGGGGAAATTCCAAGGCTCATATATTGGAACGAAGTTTTGCAATATCTGCAAGTGTATTAGTAGTTGATGTATCGAACTGCCTTGTCCTGGTGGCTTGGTGATTCATGAATTATGAGCCCATTTTGTTTATCTACTCAGCTTAGGGGATTGCGAGGGAACAACTTAGTTGGTACACTCTCTCCTGATATGTGTCAGCTAACAGGGTTGTGGTATTTATNTTGAGGGATGGGCAGCTGTATGTGCAAGTAAAGCTTACATTGAGGGGATGGAATCAACTCAATAGAATTAGGTATTTTATATGACTTCTAAAGTGACCAAACGAAGTTAAGGATTGATTCAATACCGAATCCCAGATCCCTATAGACAACTAATGGTAGGAAGAATTTACCACCACATCCAAGTAATTTATATAAATTAGTGCTGGATGCGATTGAAGTTTAATATAAAATGGATGTGGATAAATACCTGCATTCCAGTTTATTTAATAGGAACCCAAAGGGCGAGTTTTTCAAAGGGGGTTGATATAGAACAGATTCAAAAGTTGGTTTGTTTTTATTTTTTTGGAATTAGAATTTAATTTGGAGCTATCAATTAGCATTCCTATTTCATGTCATTTTCTGTTTTCCTATTGTTTATGTCTCTTTTATTTTAAATTAGGCTTTAAGCCACAAGGCAAAGTTATCATTCTAGTCAATAATGTCACCATAGTTTGTCACATTTATTCTTCTTAGTGGATTCTAGGGTTTTGACTATTCAAAATACTTATATCTGGGGACCTGGCACAGAATAAGCTGAGCGGGGAAATTCCAAGGCTCATATATTGGAACGAAGTTTTGCAATATCTGCAAGTGTATTAGTAGTTGATGTATCGAACTGCCTTGTCCTGGTGGCTTGGTGATTCATGAATTATGAGCCCATTTTGTTTATCTACTCAGCTTAGGGGATTGCGAGGGAACAACTTAGTTGGTACACTCTCTCCTGATATGTGTCAGCTAACAGGGTTGTGGTATTTATAAGTTCTTGATCACTAGTTTAATTTTAATTCTCCTTTTCTATTTTCTGTTATAACAGGCCAATTGCTGATACCTACTAGTTTTCCTCTTTTTACAGTGATGTTAGAAACAATAGTTTGACTGGTACCATTCCTGAGAACTTAGGCAATTGCACTGCCTTCCAGGTCTTGTATGTACCTCCACTAACATATTGTGACCAACTTCTGGATGATACTTTTTGTGGTTAATTAGAATATCCTTATAAATTTTTGCTGATAGGGATTNACAGTGATGTTAGAAACAATAGTTTGACTGGTACCATTCCTGAGAACTTAGGCAATTGCACTGCCTTCCAGGTCTTGTATGTACCTCCACTAACATATTGTGACCAACTTCTGGATGATACTTTTTGTGGTTAATTAGAATATCCTTATAAATTTTGCAGATAGGGATNTCCAGGTCTTGTATGTACCTCCACTAACATATTGTGACCAACTTCTGGATGATACTTTTTGTGGTTAATTAGAATATCCTTATAAATTTTTGCTGATAGGGATTTTGTCTTACAACAAAGTGACTGGAGAGATTCCATTCAATATTGGGTTCTTGCAAGTAGCTACGTTGTAAGTATAAGCAATTCACTGGGTATCTTGAGTAAGTGTTTGTCTTTAAATGGGAATGAATTTCTGGTGCATGCTAGATCTTGGCAAGGAAATCAGCTTCCAGGGCAGATCCCATCAGTCATTGGCTTGATGCAGGCACTCGCATTGTTGTAAGTGCTTTACTATTCTTGTCATCTCAACTTAATGTCTCAACAGCATGGAATTCTTTTGACTTCTTTCATTTAGATTTTCTTCTTACCCTACATGTGTCGCTATTTCTGTTGTCTTCAGAGATTTAAGCTGCAATACGCTGAGTGGACTGATCCCTCCCATCCTTGGAAATTTGACTTACACAGAGAAATTGTAAGCACAGCATCTGTGTTTTTGTCAATTTGTTTTATTTTACTCATAGGTTTTGTGTCTTCAAAAGTTATAAAGAACAGATAGCAGTAGGCTTTCTATTTAATGAATGTCCATTGCCATCTTGCATCCTGCAATTTTCATGTTTGTTATTAGTATTTAAATATATCAGTCAAGGTATTGTCAAGTTAATTGAGCACTTGGTGTACAACTCTATTTATTCAAGACATCCACCTGTATGTCAAGTTTAATATTTTGACAGAATTTCTTTATGACATAGGTATCTGCATGGAAACAAGCTGACTGGATCCATTCCCCCAGAGCTTGGGAATATGACAAAGCTCCACTATCTGTATGACACATTTTGTTGGCTATTTTCAAACCTCTTGTTTTTTGGTGCTCTTGATTTTTCTTGTTAAAGATTTTCCAAACTGAAGCGGACGCATTTGGATGGTCTTCAAGTCAGGAGATACTTCATATTGAAGTTGCTAGTTGATTATGTGATTTACACAGTCATCAGAACTGCCTGCTATTGGACACTTTTTTCAGGCATTATATATCATAACCCAATAATATATTCAACCCCCCCCCCCCTTCTTCTACTAAAAATACTCTGTACTTATGCACTGTTGAACTGGTTCATTAGGAGCACATTGCATGTCAGCAGCGTTGTAATAACTAAGAGTGCTACTTGATGTTTGCTAGTCATGCATATTCAGAAATATTCGCTATTCAATTGTTTCATTTTTGCCTTTGCAGGGAACTGAACGACAATCGGCTCACTGGGCATATCCCTCCCGAACTTGGGAGGCTTACGGACTTGTTTGACCTGTATGTCCTGTTTCCCTAAAAGTGTTAATTGAGCTGGGGTCTGCTTTTCTTTATAAAGTTACTAACACTAAATGCTTGCAGAAATGTTTCTAACAACAACCTTGATGAGCATATACCTGATAATCTTAGCTCATGCACAAATCTCAACAGCCTGTAAGCATTCCACCTCAATCTCCTGTTATGTTCCTTTTTACCTTTATTTTTAAAAATATTGTGTCTGTTGAGGATGGTCATTGACCCAATAATTTGATGGCAGCAATGTGCACGGGAACAAATTGAATGGGACCATCCCTCCTGCATTTCAGAGACTGGAAAGTATGACTTATTTGTGAGTTCCACTCTTCAACTAAAGACTTATTTTGAAGATTTTCATGCAGTTTTGTTAGTACTAAATAATTATTTTTTTTAACCGACCTGCCAAATGGTTCAAATGGTACTGCATGTTTTTCTATTGGTTATGAGGATGGAAGATGCACCATTCATGTTGCCTAGATTCGTATTTGCTTCTGCCATCTATCTTACAATTCTTCATTGGCTCATTGCAATGTCATCCGATCCATGTGCGCATCTATAATATTTGTTTACATTTTATCAGTCACAATTCTTTCTCGAGTGATTTGAGTGCTTGATGGCTTTGCTTATGCTTTTCCTCATCATCTCTAGGAATCTATCCTCTAACAATCTTATGGCTCCCATTCCAATTGAGCTGTCCCAGATTGGTAATTTGGTTACTTTGTAAGTGGTAAATTCCTTTTTGTTGACTGTAATACTTCTACTACTTTTTAGTTCTTGAAATATGACTTGTATTTTTGGCCTGTTTTGGTGAATCAGAGACCTCTCAAGTAATAGGATTAGTGGTTCCATACCTTCTTCCCTTGGTGACTTGGAACACCTGCAAAAACTGTGAGTTTCACCATTTGGTGATTCCTGTTCAATAGAGTTTTCATCATATAGCTCACTTCCTTTCTTTTTATGTGGTAGGAATTTAAGCAAGAATGAGTTGACTGGTTTTATACCAGCCGAGTTTGGTAATCTAAGTAGTGTCATGGAAATGTGAGGAAGTATTTAAATGCACGATTCTGTTTACTATTACGAGTTTTATTTTTCAGCTTCCAAGCTTGTGAATAATGCTTTTTCATTTCAGAGATCTGTCAAATAACCACATTTCTGGTCCAATACCGCAAGAGCTTGGTCAGCTTCAAAATGTTTTATTGTTGTAAGTCTGTTTAAGCTTAACATTAAGAATAATTCCTTTATTGTTTATTCTTTATATTATAATATCTTGATCAAAATAATAATTGCAGGAAAGTGGAGAACAACAATTTATCAGGAGATGTAATGTCTCTGGTCAATTGCCTCAGTCTTACGGTCCTGTAAGTTTGCAATGTAGTTAACATATTAACATGTAATAAAGTAAGACAACTAGAATTGATTGTGAAATCAAATTGTTTTTTGCAGAAATGTATCTTATAATAATCTGGTTGGGGATATTCCTACGGGCAAAAACTTCTCGAGGTTTTCACCAGATAGGTTAGATGATTCCCAAATAATTTGCCACTTGAGGATTTTCTCTTGTAATATCACAACCGAGCTGCACTAAACAATATCAACTGACTGAGTATTCCTATCTGGGCCTATACTAATTTTTTTTGTTCACAGCTTCATAGGAAATCCAGGTCTGTGTGGCTACTGGCTCAGTTCTCCATGCCATGCATCTCATCCAACTGAGCGAGGTAATAATTCCGAGCATGGTAGTTCTTTACTTCTTTTTTCATTGTTAGGTAGAAAACAAGCAGGCACAATTTTTCATGACTTTGTTTTTTAACAGAAGATGAGAGTGGAAGAGCTTACGGCTTAGAACTAGGCCTGGACATGACTTGCTATCTTGTCAGTCATCTATTGATTCAATAGACGTGTCTCAAAACCCATACTTGATCTAGTCTAATGATATTATCTTTCACCTCTCAAATTTCAATCATACAAATAAGCTATAGACTAGAAATCCTTTCGATTTTGAAGCTAATAAAAAGTCTCTCTAGGTTGAGCATGCACTCTTTTCTTTGCAGAATCTAACCATTGGCAATTTCCGGTGCATTTTGGCAGGAAATTTTTTATTATTCTGCTCTAATGTAGCAAGAGAAAAACTTAAATATGTAATGAATGACAGACATGAAGAGAAATTTCTATTCCTGACCAATTGTCATAGTCAGTCATTCTGTAGTTTTAGTGATAGACTGCAGAAGATAGATTCTATTTCATAGTTCCTCAAAGTCGTCATAAATTTTGGAAAAAATGGAAAAGATACAAAAATTTTCGGTTTGCCTCATGAACAATTAATTTTCTCATATTGCCCCCTTAAAAAAATAAAAATATTGCAATGTGATCCATTGTTGTAATTTTTTTTTTCATTTAGTCATTTGTCTATTGTGTGATTTTTGATTGGTTGATTTGGTGCAAAAAAATAGATGGACAATCAATGAAAATAAGACGGTGGATCACATTGCAATGTTTTTATTTCTTTAAGGGACAATATGGGAAAATTAATCATTTTGGGGCAAACTGTGCGTTTTTGTATCTTTTAGGGACAAAATGTTATTGACCCTAAATTTTAATTTGTCGAGCGACTTTTCTTCCTTATTTCTTCCTCAGCTTTTCCTCCTCTCATTCCTTCTTCCTCTCTTTCCTTCTCTTCCTCTTCCTTTTCCTTTTCCTTTTCTTTTTTCCCCTTTTCATTTTTCTTAAACTTTTTTATTATTCCTCTCATTCACCTTCTTCTTCTACTCCGTTTTGTTTTTATTCCTATCATTCTCCTTCTTCCTCTCTACCAATGTATGCCTATTGTAAAAGAGTACTTTGTAATATTGACTTAGTACTATTCTTCTTCTTTTACTCTTTCACCCTTTTCTTTCCCCACACTCCTTCCTCCCAATTTTCCTCTCTTTTCTTCTTTTTCTCCTCCCATGCTCTTTTCTTCCTCTTCTATTTCTCTTTCTTCTACATCTCTTCCTACTCCTTTTGCTTATTTTTCTCCTTCTATTTCTTCTTCTCCTCCTCCTTCATTCTTCTCCTCTTTGTCCTCCCTTTTTTCCTCATTTTCCTTCTCATTGTCCTCTCATCATCATCATCATCGTTATTCGCTTTCTTCTATATTCTTCTTTCTCTCTCTTTTCTTCCTTCTCCTCCCTCCTTCCTCCTCTTAGAAAAGTCTGTCGTCAAATCCTAGGGCTCAACCTTGGACTGGCGGTGGAAACTACCAACCTGGAGTACAGTAGGGGTTGAGGAAATTTTCGGTGGAGCAGTGAAATGGGTAGAGATTAGAAAGAACACTAACGTCGAAAGCACTCTGCTGGGTTGACATTGACATTGAGAGACGAAAGCTAGGGGAGCGAATGAGATTAGATACCCTAGTAGTCTTAGCCATAAACGATGGATACTTGGCGTTGTGCGTATTGACCACGTTCTGTTGTAAGATATTCCCTTTCATTAGCTATGCGAGGTTAGACCTTGACTGAAAGAAAAGGAGAAGGGACAAGTAGCTTTGATAGCACATAGAAGACTGTTTTTTATAGCACCACTGAACTAGTTGTCACTCATTGACCCTAAATTTTGATATTTCGAGTGACTTCTTTACTTCTTCTTCCTTTTCCCTTTCTTTCGTTCTCTTTTTTCTTCTCCTTTTTCACCTTTTCCTTCTCTGATTCTATTTTTGTTTTTGTTTCTTGCAATTCACTAATATTCTTCAGAGTCGTTTTAAATTTGAATCTTTCGAGTGATTGCTCTTCTCTTCTCTTTTTCCTTTTCCTTCTCATTCTCTCCTTTTTCTTATCCTTCCCCTTTCCATTCTCTTCCTATTTATCCTTCTCTTTCTCCTCCCTTATTCTTCCTCTTGTTTTCCTTCTTCTCCTTTTCATTGTCCTCCTTATTCTTCTTCTCTTTCTCCTCACTTCTTCCTCCTGATTTTTCTACTATTCCTTCTCTTTCCTCTCATTTTTCCTTCTCCCTCTTTCCTTATCTTCTATTTCCTCCTCATTTTTATCCCCTCTCCACTCTCGTCCTTCTCGTCCTTTTTCTTCTACTCTTTCATATTCTGGATTGTTCTCCCTCTTCTTCGTCCTCATTCTCCCTCTTCTTCATTCTTCTCCCCTATCTTTTCCTCTTACTTCTATTTGTCATTATCCTCCTTATCATCCTTCTCTTTCACTTCCATCCTTCTCTTTTCTACTTCCTTATCCTTTCTACTTCTTCTTCCTCCTCCTATTCCTTTTGCTTAAACTTTTCTTATTATTCCNTTCCTTTTTCTTAAACTCTTTCTTATTATTCCTCTCCTTCACCTTCTTTTTTTAATATTCCACTTTATTCTTATTCCTATCATTCTCATTTTTCTTCCTCTCCACCAATGTATGCCCATCGTAAAAGAGTATTTTATAATATTTACTTAGTGCTATTTTTTTTCTTCTTTTACTCCTTCATTATCTTCCTCCTCCTCTTTCTCCCCACTCCTTCTTCCTCCCAATTGTCCTCCCTTTTATTCTTTTTCTTCTCCCGTGCTCCTTTTTCCTCTTCTATTTCTCCTTTTTTTCTGCATCTCTTCCTACTTCTTTTTCTTCTCTTCTCCTCTTTTTCCTCCTTTTTTTCCTTCCCATCATTATTCTCTTTCTCCTCTATCCTTCTTTCTCTCTCTTTTCTTCTTTCTCCTCCCTTCTTTTCCTCTTTTTCTTTTCTACTCTTTTTTATTGTTTCTCTCTTTCACCTTTTTCTTCTTCTTCTTTCTTCCTATTCCTATCATTTTCCTTCTTCTTTCTTTCCATCAATGTATGCCCATCGCAAAAGAGTACTTTGTAATATTGACTTAGTGCTATTATGCTTTTTCTACTCCTGCTTTTCCTTCATTCTTCTTCTTCCTCTCCTTCCTTTTATTTTTTCACCTTCTCCTCCTTCCTCTTTTCCTTCTCCAATTCTGTTTTAGTTTCTGTTTCTCACAATTCACTGATGTTCCTCGAAGCTGCTATAAAATTTAGAAAAAATTTCATTTCCCCCCTAAAAGATACAAAAATTCTCTGTTTGCCTTATGAATGATTAATTTTCCCACATTACCCCTATAAACTTATAAAAATGTTGCAATGTGATCCACTATCTTATTTCTTTTTTTTTTTTTTATTTTCATTTGATCGTCCATCTGTTTTGTGATTCCTGATTGTTTGATTTGGTACAAAACAGATGGACAACCAAACCAAAATAAGACGGTGGAATACATTGCAACGTTTTTATTTCTTTGAGGGAAAAATGTGGAAAATTAATTATTTGGGAGGCCAAACTGAGCATTTTAGTATCTTTCAAGGGCAAAATGGGATTGATAATAAATTTTGATCTATCAAGTGACTTTTCTTCTCCTTCTTCCTCAGCTTTTCTCCTTGTCTTCCTTCTCCCTCTCCTTCCTTCTTCCCCTTTTCCTTTTCCGTTTCCTTCTCCAATTTTATTTTAGTTTTTGTTTCTCACAATTCACCAATGTTTCTCACTTCCATTTTCTTCCTCCTTATCCTTCTTTTTTTCCTCCCTCATTCTTTCTCTCGTTTTTCCTCCTCATTCTCATTGTCCTCCTCCGTCTTTTTCTCCTCACTTCTTCTTCCTCCTGATTTTGCTCCTTTTCCTTCTCTTTCTCCTTTTATGCTCTTTATCCCTCTTTCCTTCTCTTCTATTTCCTCCTCATACTTCTCCTTTTTCTTCTACTCTTTCTTATTATTTGGGTTGTTTCCTCCTCCTTCATTCTTTTCCTCCCTCTTTTCATTTTTCCCTTTCTCCTTCTCATTGTCTTTCTCCTTATCATCACTCTTTCCCCTCCATCCTACTCCTTCTACTCTTCCACCTCCTTCTGTTCCTCCTCCTCCTCCTACTCATTGTCCTTATTCTTCTATACCACCAGAAATCGCAATTTCAAAGATCAAATCAATAGCAATCCTTATTCATTCCCCTCCGGTGTAACGTGTTGAAGGGACTCACTAAAGATTCCACAAGTGGGATCATCCACTTCCCAAGTTCAACTACTTCGGTGACTATTCAAAAGTCATGGTGTTGTGGCGACATTAAGTCACCATTGATACGTGGTGGCACTATGTAATGACAAACAATAAGTGGTCAAAATGAACTTCATTTTATTGCATAAGTAGTTATTATCTTATATAGATAGGGTATTATTAAACTTTGTAGGATTCGCTTGTCTACTTATATTATTGGGTGGTGACACAACTAATTCCTTGAAGTGGAGGAAAAAGAGAGTGAACAATTGCCTTGATTCATATTGCGATGTAGATTTTATTTCAGATAAAACGGAGTTACCATCAATACCATGGGATTAAGATGCTTTTCATTATATTTTTGCTCAATTTTACTCATTGTTAAATTATCTATCATTAAAGCAAGTGGAACCCATTATTTATAAGTGAGCCCCTCACCTCATACCTAGGGTGTGATCTATTAGGAAAAATGCAATTTGGACTTAAAATGCTTACTTAATTTTTTGACTTCAAGAATCACAATTATTAAATATGTAGTGGGTTTCAATAAATAGTAGGACCCTCAGTTAAATCAATAACAATTTTTAATTAAGTTAACATTTTAAGTTCAAGTAGAATTACTCTATCTAGTGCATAAGATTCTTGATTAACCTGAAATTTCTTGTTTTTAATATCGTNTTAAATTATCTATCATTAATGCAAGTGGAACCCATTATTTATCACTAGTGCATAAGATCCATGATTAACCAGGAATTTCTTGTTTCTAATATCGTTTTCCCTTACATTTTTTAAAGCTCTTGATGTGAAATCATCTCTAATAATGATGATCACTTAAAGAGATCTTGATTAGGATAACTAATTGAGCCAAAGAGAGATAGCTGGACATCATCACTTATAAAATTTGAATGTACTGCATTGTCCAACAGGGAAGGTATCATTGCTTCTATACCCATCTCCTCTTTTATTTTCATAACCCGAGTAATCCCGTGTGGTGAAGTATACTTCTTCAACCAAGTGCAACCCAGCCTCCTCTGCTAACCTCTCTTTGTTCCACATACTGAAAGGATGTGCTGTCTTGTGAGTCACGTGCACTTCTCCACCTTTTGTTAGGAGCTTGCCGTGTTCAGACAAGAGGAAACCAACATGAGGAAACTTAAATACAATTCTATCGAATGTTTTCAGATTGAGTAGAGGGTGTTGGCTCATGGTGCAGTCGTCCAATCCATGCACAATGTTGCACCCATAGTCCTCCAGTTTCTTTAGGTTGGTCACCACAGTAGGATGCTTTTCCCCTAATGCCTCTTTGGTTTGCATGCAAAAAAGTATTAGAGATACGATGTTTCGATCAGAAGAGATCTATTGTTATCTAGATAATTTGGTTTTTTGCTGAGACAAGGGCCGGATTACATTTTTTGGCGTTTAGAAAAATGCTGGCATCTTTCCTGACGGCAATATAGACGCCGTTTGCAACAAACACTGTAAATGTTCATCGCTGACATTTGTATGGACTTTGTCGGCGTTTATAAACGTCGGCTATTCAAAAAAATTCTCGCAGTGAGTATTATCATACTGTCATGGTATGGAATGCTCCAAAGAGAAGAAACTATGACATACCTTTAGAGTCAAGAGAGGTGGCAACCATATTTGACGCAGATCCAAATAATTTTGCTAAGCATGCTGAAAAGGAGAAATCTCCCTCACCGACAAGCAAAATCTTGTGAGAACTGTTGTAGTGTTTTATCCATTTCTCTGCTTTATCTTCCACAAAAACTTTGGACGCCATTCTGTATTGGTCTACATTGGCAAGTAAAAACCTAGATACTATTGGGTACTCTTGCTATAATGCTGATTCTGGGATTTATAATTTGATTTTGGTACTTGTATTTATAAGAATTGCACTGGGAATGTAAACCACAATGGTGACGCATGCCTCTTCAAATTCACTGCTCTTATTTCAATGCTATTGTAATCTAATTTATTAGCCTAATTATTATGACCTTTTGATTGATTATAGTTCCTATCAAACATTAAAATTTAATGTCAATTCAAAAGTTATAATGCAATCACATCATTAGATTAATAAATTAAATTAAAATTTTAGATCTAAATAACATTACTACTCTCAATAATTATGTTTTCTGGTTTTTAGGAATTTTCAGATAAATTGTCCATGTCAATCTGTTGGTTGAGAGAAGCATCTTAGATTTCCAGCCTGAGAGACCAATGAGGTCATGATTCATCATTATTTTTTATACGAAATGTGTCTTGTCTAATGTATATTATTATTTTTTATCGATGATTATTCCAATAAGAGGTTGTCACATCATATTTGATTAATTTAAGTCTATATACAAATATTTGATCTTCTTATGATCCAATTAGCATCATAATGACGACTAAAAATCTGTCATTTTGTGTATACTTTTAATATGGGTTACTTTAATTATTTAGGTTTTGAAGTGGATATTAAATGTAGTCATTAAGTTAACGAGTAAAAACCACGGTTTGAAAGACTGAGTCATCCAGTACCAAAAAAAAAAAAGACTGAATCATTTTGAACTGTTATTCGGTTACTCCGTTCAAGTTCAGCGTAACGTGTTGAAGGGAAATCACTACTCAGATTCCAGCAGCAAGCATTGCAGATGATTTCATATGCTTACGTCGTTAACTAGTTATTTAAACTAGGAGTGAACAACAGTTTTGACTCACATTGGAAGACACATTTTGTTCCAAAAGAAAATCAAAATTAGAGTTTACAATATTACAACTTTTTCAATTTTTCGGAAAAAATATTTTTTGTTGTAGTGCAACCAGGACATGTATACATATTTAGTTGTCATTTGGATTTTTTAGTTTCTAATATTGTTTAAAAAATGTAATTTATATTTAATTTAGAAACTTAATTAATTACGTACACTTGTTGAATTTTAAAATGAATTTCATTGATCTAACTTTAAAATTTACAATTTATCTAGTGATTATAATGAATTAAGGCTTATGATATTGCTCATGCCAATGCGAAATCAACTCTCAAAGTTAACCTTAATTATTTCTTAATTTATTCGAAAGGTGTAGCTAAGTTTTAATTATTTATTTTTGGTTGTGATTGTCTAACCATCCACTTTGGTCTACCTACTCTCTCGCTTCGTTATCCTTCTAACCCATCATACAGCATGTAATTAATATTAATCATAATCATAATCGAAGCGAATCATTTATCTAATTTATTATTCTAATTCGTTGATATCATTGGATTTACGTGACTCTAATAAACAATTAAAACTGAATATTAATCAAACAAAAATAGTTAATTATGTAAAAAAAAAAAACCTCCCTTTTTTACTTCCCCCCCCNAAAAAAAAAAAAGACTGAATCATTTTGAACTGTTATTCGGTTACTCCATTCAAGTTCAGCGTAACGTGTTGAAGGGAAATCACTACTCAGATTCCAGCAGCAAGCATTGCAGATGATTTCATATGCTTACGTCGTTAACTAGTTATTTAAACTAGGAGTGAACAACAGTTTTGACTCACATTGGAAGACACATTTTGTTCCAAAAGAAAATCAAAATTAGAGTTTACAATATTACAACTTTTTCAATTTTTCGGAAAAAATATTTTTTGTTGTAGTGCAACCAGGACATGTATACATATTTAGTTGTCATTTGGATTTTTTAGTTTCTAATATTGTTTAAAAAATGTAATTTATATTTAATTTAGAAACTTAATTAATTACGTACACTTGTTGAATTTAAAATGAATTTCATTGATCTAACTTTAAAATTTACAATTTATCTAGTGATTATAATGAATTAAGGCTTATGACATTGCTCATGCCAATGCGAAATCAACTCTCAAAGTTAACCTTAATTATTTCTTAATTTATTCGAAAGGTGTAGCTAAGTTTTAATTATTTATTTTTGGTTGTGATTGTCTAACCATCCACTTTGGTCTACCTACTCTCTCGCTTCGTTATCCTTCTAACCCATCATACAGCATGTAATTAATATTAATCATAATCATAATCGAAGCGAATCATTTATCTAATTTATTATTCTAATTCGTTGATATCATTGGATTTACGTGACTCTAATAAACAATTAAAACTGAATATTAATCAANGAAAAACCTTGTATTTTGATCACCTGACTGCAACCAATGAAGTCTTGATCTTTGTTGCCAAAAGAGCTCCTCCCTTCTCCTAATTCCATCCATATCAGAAATGATCTCCATCTTCTTTTTCAGATTCGCCTCGGATGCCTCTGACATTTGCACTTCAACCAATTGATCCTTGAGCTCCGCCAAGATTCTCCTTTCATCACCAAAACGCAGCCTACTCCACGCCTTAAGCTCCTTCCCACACTTATCCAACTTCTTAGACATACCAAACATCGATGTTTCAGTCGATTCTTCATCCAAATTCTCTTTAATAATATCCTCACACATTTCATCTTCCATCCAGCAAACTTCAAATTTGAAAAAAAAATTCTTCTTCTTTGACAATGGCTCCAAAATGATGATGATGGAGCAATGGTCCGATCCGACCCTGACTTCATGAATAACCTGCATAAAGGGATGACACATACTCTATACACGATTGACTAATACTCTGTCCAATCTTTCTTGCACATTTGCTATCCCCGGCCTATTATTTGACCATGTAAATTTTGGCCCTTTAAAATCCATATCAAGCAGATTACACACAGAGATAAGACATTATAATTCTTCCATCCTAGTGACCTTACTAGTTCCCCCCCCCCCCCCCCCCCTCTTCCCACTACTTTAGGCTCTTTTTTTTTATTTTTCCCGTATTGTAGTGTCATTGCACCGAAAGTTCTATAGTTTTGGCGAGTCATAATCACTAACAGAGTAATTGTGGATCACCAACAAAACTCTAATAAAGGATTCATAGCTTCGTAAATGATGAATATTAATTCAAATAAGTTCAAGTGGTAACAAAAATGAATTGTAAATATGTATATAATAAATTCAAATTTTGACAATTATTGGGTTTAAACCATAAAAAATTTATTCATCATGAATACTCTAATTCTGACATAAATGACCTATTTTTAACTGAATTGATGAAAAAATTAGTCAAAGTAAATATAAATTGATCCGGATATCTTGACCGTTGAACTCAAAAAAAAATAAAATAATAAATGATGATCACTTAAGCGATATTGATTGGAATAACTAAGCCAAAGAAAGATTGGGGGACATTATGACTTAGGGTGTTCACCCTATCCTACAGATAAGAAATATAATTTTTCGTCTTCCTACTCGATATTTTGTAGAAATTTTTTTTTCTTAACCTACCATACCCGATCAGTTGTAGTATTCTTACCCGATTAATCGGATAAGAAGTCAAATAGGAAGTTGGATAAACACTTTTATAACTATTAATTTTTGGATCATTTTAACAATTCAATTAATTAACATACACTAATTTAACAACACAATAAATCAATAACACTAAAACATAAAATAATTACAACAATAATTATAATAAAATATAAGAAAACATGAATATCAATCTATCATAATTGTTACACAAATATAAAATCATAATTGTTCCAATAGATCATCAGTTCACTGCATATCATAAAACATATATAAAAAACAACTTCATGTTTTAACAACTTAAACATCTACAACAATAACAATGTTATAATATAAATTATACTACTCAAATACTCTTATAATTATTAAAAAATATATAAAAAAATTAAATATATATTTGCGGGTAGAGTAAGGTAGGAATGCAAAAATTAATTGGTATTTTACATTCTTACTCGATTTAATCAAAAGATAAAAAATACTTTCATATTTTTATTCGATTTTTGCAAGTTCAATAAATTAATATAGAATCGAATAGATTCGAAAATTTTGACGCAGCTTTGGCAAATTTGAAAGTACTGCATTCTCCGACAGGGAATGCCCTGTTGCTTTTATACCCATATGCTCTTTTATTATGGTACCCTGGATAATCCCATTTGGTGAAAGGCACTTCTTCCACCAACTGCAACCCACCCTCCTCTGCTAGTTTTGTTATTTCCCACAAAGTAAACGGGTACGATGTCTTATGAGTCACGTGCACTTGACCATTCTCTGTTAACATATCACGTGCATTCATCAAGAATCCCTTAACAACATTCTGATGAAGCCTGAAAATAAATAAAAAAAAAAATTGACTTATTATCCAAGGCCATTCTTATGATTTAGTGAAGTATTGTACTTGGGAAAGAAAAATGATCATGGGTTCAGACTTACTCAATTTGGACCATGCTGTGTTCACACATGAAGTAATTTAAACCAGCATGAGGAAAATTAAATACAATTCTGTCAAATGCTTTCACTTTGAGAAGAGGATGTTGGCTCATGGTGTTGGCATCCACTTCATGCACAATGGTGCACCCATAATCCTCCAGTTTCTTCAGGTTCGCCACTGCAGTAGGATGTTTTGTCACCAATGTCACTTTGGTTTGGCATTCATGACAAAAAGTTTTTCAGTTAGACAACACGTACCCACAAAGTAATCGAATGATTCTCGACGATAAAACATATTCATAACGATGATGAAAAATATTATCCAGAGTACTTTTGTTCAAATGAGCGAAAAAAATTTTGAGTACTGTCAAAGAATGCTCCAAGAAACTATGGTGCATATATCCATACCTTTAGAGTCAAGAGAGGTGGCAACCATATTTGACGCAGATCCAAATGCTTCTGCTAAGCTTGCGGCAAAGGAGAAGTCTCCCTCACCAACTAGCAAAATATTGTGAGAACTGCTATAGTGCTTTATCCATTTCTCTGCTTTTTCATCTACAAGAACTTTGGATTCCAATTGAACCCTTCCCGATCTTCTTCGTCTTCGTCCCATAGCCTGTGAAAATCAACTAAGTGGTTTGGGTTTTGATCTTAGTAGAGAGGTCGGTCATTCGTTGTAATCATCAATTCTAGCCATTCACTTTTCTCTCTTGTTAAGGCACAGAGGTATTCGTCTGCATTTTTCTTTCCCGATAAGACTTCTCTTTACTTTTCAAAAACAAAGGGTACGGAAGTGGAAGAGATTCGATTCATGAATAGTTCCATACGTACGATGGACTAGCTCTACCTCTACCTCTAAGTGGGGGACTTTTCTTTTCTAATGGTCTTAAGTCTTAAATGCCACTCTATGCGTCTTGTCATCAGTCAAAATTGTGGCTCCATTCGTTTCTGGTTTGGGTCTTTTTATGGTACCGACTTTGATATTTTCGATATGGTATTGAAAAATGAATACTCATCATTGATCTATATAATCAAAAAATTACAACTATTAATGAAGTTCAAAATATTATTTTACATTTTATTGCTACCCACTCAGTAGGTTTGAGCGTGGACATATTCATATATATATAAAAAAAAAAAAGAAAATTCAGACAAACGAAGAAAAAGGAGAAAGAAGAAGATGAAGTTGCAGATTTTTTTTTTATCCCAATGAACCATCAAAGATTATCATGTGGCTACAATGATCAGAGAAGTAAGGGTTTCAGTTGTATTATGGGTAATTAGAAGTTGGTTAATAAGAATATTAATTGTATGGCAGGTTATAATTTTTTTGATAAGATTACAACTTTTTTTTAGATAAGATTACTCCTTATTGAGGGTAAGATTACACTGTTGAGGTAAGATTACCATTTGTTAGAGAAAATTACCATTTTTTTAGGGTAAGATCAGGCCGGCCAAACTATACAAGCAAAAAAGCTTGGGCTTTAGGCCCATAATTTTAGAAGACGTCATAGTTTTAGGTAAATAGTTGGCCCATTTCAAATTTTAAGTCCACGAAAATTATAAGTCCTACCAAAAAACCCTTAGTTAAAATTTAAGATCAATCAAAAATTAAAATTTTATTAAAAAAAATTAATGGTATACTCAAAAGTCAAGTCATAATTCATCAATCTATTATTAACCACATCTCCTCTCTCTCTTTCTTTCTCTCTCCCTCTCTCTCTCTCTCTCTCTCTTTATAAAGCCCCCCCTTTCATTTTCATTCTCAATCACTCTCTCGTCATATCAATTTCAAATAAAATTTTTCTTTTGATTGTTTATTTAACTTAAAAAATAAAATTATTAAAAGTTGATAGTTTAAAAAATTTTATCTTGATTTCGGATGTTTCTTAAAACATAACATTTTTTTGACATTGATAGTTTAGTTTTATTTTAAAAATAAAATATTTTAAAGAAGATTTTATAAATGAAAGAAAATACTTCAATTGAGACACCAAATTATATAAAAACATTAGATTTTTTTCTTCAAACGTATGCATTTCTTATAGAATATTATTATTAAGTTTTGTAATAGGTACTTCTACAAAAAGAAGTTTTTCAAAATTAAAATTGATAAAATCTTACTTAAAATCAACTATCACAAGAAAAAATAATTAGATTAGCGATATTATCACTGAAAAAAATATGATAACAAAATTTAAATATAAAAACTTAATTTATACTTTTACAACTCAAAAAATGAAAAGAATTAATTTTAATCAAAATTTTTAACACTAAAAATAAAAAGGCCTCAAAATGAATTATCATTTTAGGCCTCAAATTGTCTTGAGTCGTCCCTGGGTAAGATTATCATTGTTGAGGTAAAAGTACTACTTTTTAGGTTAGCATTACCACTTTTTTTGGATTAGAATACAGGTGTAAGAATACAAATTTTTGGTGTAATATTATTACTTTTATTTGGTAAGAATACAATTTTTTTTGATAAGATTGTCACTTTTTAAGGTAAGACTATCACTATTTTTTTGATAAGATAACCATTTTTTAGGGAAGATTACCACTTGTTGTGGAGGGCAAGATTACCACTTACCTTGAGGTAAGAGTACTACTTTTTTTGGTTAACTATTTTTTTTGGTTAACTTAGCCACTTTTTTTGTTAGAATACAATTTTTTGGNAAGATTACCACTTACCTTGAGGTAAGAGTACTACTTTTTTTGGTTAACTTAGCCACTTTTTTTGTTAAAATACAATTTTTTTGGGTGTAAAAATATAATTTTTTGGGTGTAACATTATTACTTTTATTTGGTAAGATTACCAATTTTTTAGGCAAGAATATCACTTTTTTTTTGAGAAAAATTACCAATTTTTAAGGAAGAATATCACTTTTTAAAGGAAATATTACCACCGTTAAGGTAAGAGTACCACTTTTTTTTGTTAGCATTACATTTTTTTTTGTTAGAATACAACTTTTTTGAGTGTAATAATACAATTTTTTGAGTGTAATATTATCAATTTTATTTTGTAAAAATACCACTTTTTTGAATAAGATTACCACTCTTCATAGCTAAGTTTAACAATTATTTGACTAAACTACTAATAATAGATTACAACTTTTGGGTAATAATACCATTTTTTAGGAGCAAGTTACCACGTTTTTAATAAAATTACCACCAAGTTACCAATATTTGCCCAAACGTTGCCACTGATTCGGTAAGAACAAAACTATTTGGGTATAATTAACATTTTTTGAGATAAATTACCATCTTTTGGAGGTAATATTACTATGGATTGGATAATATTCAATTCATCAAATTAACATTCAATTTTATTTAATAAGCATTTAATTCAATAAATTAACAATCAAATTCAATAAGTTAACATTAAATACATCAAATTAACATGAAATTCATCTAATTTATATTCAAATTTTTTTAATTAACACTCAATTAATCAAATTAACATCCAAAACTATTTAAAAAAAAATTCAATTTATTAATTCAACACCAAATTAATATGTAATTACACCCAATTAAAATTTAATTCATCAAATTAACATTCAATTCATTAAATTAGTATTCAATTCATCAAATTAACATTCAATTTCATCTAATTATCATTCAATTTTTTCTAATAAGCATTTAATTCATTAAATTAACATTCAAATTCAACTAGTTAACATTAAATTAATCAAACAAACTTACAATTTCATTCAATTAACACTCAATTTATTGAATTAACTTTCCAAATCAAACAATAACAATTCAATTTATCAAATTAACACCAAAATAACATACAATTCCATCTAAGTAATATTCAATTCAACAATTTAACACCAAATTAACATTCAATTTTATCTAATGAGCATTTAATTTATTAAATTAACTTTCAAATTCAAATAGTTAACATTAAATTAATCAAATTAACACCAAATTGACATTCAATTTATCTAATTTATATTCAAATGCATCCAATTAGCACTTAATTAATCAAATTAACATCTAAAATTATTTAATAAATATTCAATTTATCAAATCAACACCAAAGTAAGATGCAATTTTATCCAATTAGAATTTAATTTATCAAATTAACATTCAATTTTTTTTTCTAATAAGTATTTAATTCACTAAATTAACATTCAAATTCACCTAATTAACGTTAAATTAATCAAGTAAACTTTTAATTTTATTCAGTTACACTCAATTCATTTAATTAACTTTCGAAATCAAACAATAAACATTTAATTTATCAAATTAACACGAAAGCAACATATAATTCCATCTAATTAATATTTAATTCATCAATTTAACACAAAATTAACATTCAATTTTCATCCAATTAACATTCAATTTTGTCTAAAAAGTATTTAATTCATAAAATTAACATTCAAATTCAACTAGTTAACATTAAATTAATCAAATTAATGTCAAATTAACATTCAAATTTATCCAATCAACACTCAATTAATCAAATTAATGTCCAAAATTATTTAATAAATATTCAATTTATCAAATCTATACTAAAGTAACATGTAATTTCATCCAATTAAAAATTAATTTATCAAATTAACATTCAATTTATCAAATTAATATTCAATTCATCATATTGACACCAAATTAACATTCAATTTCTTCTAATAAGCATTTAATTCATTAAATAAACATTCAAATTCAAGTAGTTAACACTAAATTAATCAGACAAACTTTTAATTTCATTCAATTAACTCAAAATTCATTGAATTAACTTTTCAAATCAAACAATAAAAATTAAAGTTATCAAATTAATAGCAAAGTAACATACAATTTTATCTAATTAATGTTCAATTCATAAATTTAACACTAAAGTAACATACAATTTCATCTAATTAATATTTAATTCATTAAATTAACACCAAATTAACATTCAATTTCATCTAATAAGTATTTAATTCCTTAAATTAACAATAAAATTTAAAAAGTTAATATTAAATTAAAAATTTAATAACATTTAACACATTTAATTTACATTCAAATTCATTCAATTAACACTTAATTAATCAAATTAACATCTAAAATTATTTAAAAAATATTCAATTTGTCAAATCAACACAAAAGTAACATATAATTTCATCCAATTAAAATTTAATTGATCAAATTAACATTCAATTTTTTTAATAAGCATTTAATTCATTAAATTAACATTCTAATTAAACTAGTTAACATTAAATTAATCAAACAAATTTTTAATTTCATTCAATTAACATTCAATTAATTGAATTAAATTTCTAAATCAAACAATAAAGATTCAATTTATCAAATCAACACCAAAGTAACATATAATTTTATCTAATTAATATTTTTTTTTTAGGGGAATGAGGGAAGAGGGAGGGGACTTGAACTCTTGACCTCAAGATCACAAGACAAAGAGTACCATTTGACCAAAAACCCATTCAATTCATCAATTTAACGCCAAATTAACATTCAATTTTATCTAGTAAGCATTTAATTCATTAAATTAACAATCAAATTCAACAAGTTAATATTAAATAAATTAAATTAACACCAAATTAACATTGAATTTATATTCAAATTCATCCAATTAACACTCAATTAATCAAATTAACAAATAAATTTAATTAAAAAATATTCAATTTATTAAATCAACAGCAAAGTAGCATATAATTTCATCTAATTAAAATTTAATTTATCAAATTAACACTAAATTAACATTCAAATTCAATTAGTTAACATTAAATTAATCAAACAATCTTTTAATTTCATTCAATTAACACTCAATTATTGAATTAACTTTCCAAATCAAACAATAAAGATTCAATTTATCAAATTAACACCAAAGTAACATACAATTTCATCTAATTAATATTCAATTCATCAATTTAACACCAAAATAATATGTTAAAGTGATATCAATTTGCTAATTGTCTGTTAATTAAATATTTTAGAGATAAAATTGATACTTTAGATATGAAACTGATAAAATATCCATAATTTAGGGATAAAAGAGTGTATTAACCCATTTTAGAAAATCAATATCGAATGAAATTAAATATTAATTTGATAAATTTAATGTTAAATAGTTGATATTGAATATTAATTTCGTTAATTGAATATTTATTAGTTGAAATTGAATGTTAATTTATTAAATTGAATGTTAATTTTGTTTTGATTTAAAGAATTAAATGGTTATTAGATAAAATTGAATGTTCTAAACACAAATTGAATACTTTAATGACCAAATTAATACTTTAGGGATAAAACTGACAAAACTTCCATACTTTATGGATAAAAGTATTATTATTGGATTATTGTAGATATTAATTTGATGAATTGGGCGTTAATTGAATGAATTTGAATATAAATTGGATGAAATGAATGTTAATTTGGTGTCAATTTGATGAAATTGAATGTTAATTTGATAAATCTTAGTGTTAACTAATTGAATTTAATTATTTATTTGATAAATTGAATATTTATTAGATGAAATTGAATGTTGATTTGGTATTAATTTGATAAATTGAATATTAGTTGGATAAAATTGTATGTTAATTTGGTGTTGATTTAAAAAAATATAATTTTTTTTTTTATTTTAAATGTAAATTTGATGAAGTGAATGAATTGAATTTGCATTGAGAATGTAAACCATTGTTGTGATTCATGTCTCTTCAAATTCACTACTCTCAATAATTACCCTTTTCTGCTTCCTATGAATTTTCGGATAAATGACCCATGTCAATCTGTTGGTTGAGAGAAGCCTCTTAGACTTCCAGCTTGAGAGACCAATGAGGTGATGGACCGATTATTTGAAGGAGAGTCTCTCACGTCATATTTGATTAATTTAAGTTTTTATACTAATATTTGATCTACTTATGATCCAATTAGCATTATAATGACAATTAAAGATCTGTCATTCTATGTATACTTTTAATATGGGCTAAATTCCAAGAAAGAAATATCAGCTTTTAACTAACTCCACTAATAAAAAATGAGTATAATAAGTATCTCTCTTTCTCTATAAATATGAGTGAAACCCCATAGGTAGGAGTGCTCCATACCTCACACGCAAATTCTTATCATTTTCTTAGTTTATACACTTGTTTGTTTGGTTATTGATCGCAATACTGACTTATACATCAGAAGGGCTACCCCCGGCATTACCTCTCTCTAATTTTGCAGCTAATTAACCAAATGATATTCTAATATTAGGGGGGCACATTTAACATTTGAGTGATTGTACGAAAATCATCCCATACAATTGTGTACTTGTGCAACATTTTCCTTACCAAACTCGTCCGGAGACAACCAGTTAAGCATATTTGCAGCGATGGGTCGCCTCTGCCTCTCTGAGCATAGAGAAAAATGCATACATATGTAGTGTACAGGCGTCCAAAATTATATGGTTTCATTATGTTGTGTTGTGGTTGGTACGAGGGAATAGCCATATCCACATATCATACAACCAGGAGACAATTTCCCCTATGTTCTCGAGTATAATGTTACCTATCATTAACACCATTTCATCATAGAAACTTGAAGCAAGTCAAATCATAATTCTGCAGCTAGCTTACAAGCTGAATTTTTGGCAGTTCCAAAGTCCAAATTTGTAAATTTTGCTAGGATGGCTGTGAAAATTTTTGTCGCCACCAAACCCGTATTTGGTTCTGTATCCTGGATAATCGGTGAAATCGAAATGCTGCTCTTCTATAAGTAGAAGGCCGCATTTAGATGCCAAAAGTGGTAAGTTCCATTCACGGAAGAAGCCATTTGACTTGTGGGCAATGTGAATTTCACCATTTTCGCTGATCATCTCACTAGCATTTTCCAGAAACAGGCCTACAAGTCTTCTGTGTCGGCTGCAAGAAAGCATGATATTAGAATTATACTTTCAAGTTTCAACACACACACACACAACCACTCGAAGTATATATTGAGTTGAAGGAAGGAAGCAAGATATTGACAGACCTTAGCTGGGCTTCGCGTGATTCATTCGAGAAGAAGCCAGCAAGAGGGAAATTGAAGATTATGCGATCAAATATCTCTCCCTTGAACAAGAAATTGTTTGCCATTTCAGTAGCATCTACTCCATGCATGACCTTGCACCCTCTACTCCTTAAGTTCTGGATGTTTGACATAGCATTCCAATAATTTCTGCTCAAAAACCCTGAACATCCCAACTCATATCCCACAATAAAATCAGACTTTTTTTTCGGAAGGTAGTATACAATCAGACTTTAAACCATGCATGATCAGTTTGCAGAGCACAAACAAGCAATTATTTAGGCTAGGCAGGGTTCACAGCATGCATTTTCCTGGAAAATTATGTCATATAAGAAGCATTATTGAAAAGAGTTATCTCTGATCCAACATGATCCATCTCAATAATCGCCTAACAATTTCGATTCTTTGCAAATATATTCTAATCGGGAGAAAGAATAGTAATAGACAGAGTGCCTAGATGTATATTTGTCCTATATAGATAGTTACCCCATCAATACATTGTTAGCAGAGGAGACTAATAAAGAGATTTCACCTTCAGAATCAAGAGAAGTAGCGGTCATATTAGTTGCAGAACCAAAAGCCAAGGCCAAACTAGCTGAGAAAGAGAAGTCCCCTTCACCCACTATTAGTATTTTGTGGTAACTACTATAATGCTTTATCCATCTCTCTCTTTCCACTAAACCATTGCTCACCTTCTCTTCTTTTGTTTCTTCATCTTCTCCTCCAAGTTCTTTCGAGTTTAGCTGTGACTGTGACAGAGCTTGTGTAATTTCTCTTTTTTCTTCCGCATTTTGAATTTTCATAACGACAACTATAGTTGAATCAAATGGGTCATTAGAACCAGAAGAACTTAGTGAGTCTACGCTTGGTATCATCAACTCACCTAGTTCGCTTGAATCGCTCAGTGTCTCAGAGCTTGGTGCTGAACTAAGAACTTGGAAAAATACACCATTTGTGCTTGGGTCACTGTGTGAGTCGTCCAAGCACTGTCGAAAATGTAGCTGCTTTTGATCATAGAAAGCATCGTTTGTGATTGAATCCCCATGTATGCTTACAATAAATGGAGGGTTCAATGGAAGAACCGGACATGAATCACTGCAAGAGTCTATGGAGGGTGGAGAAAACAGTGGGGGTTGAAGCAATGGACCACTAGTATTGCTTGATACCTGACTTGCCAGAGAAACTTGATGGTATGACTCACTTGGATTTTCATCGTCTACTTCAACATATATACATCTGATTATGCTGGAGAGAACCTGATCCATTGAACCATTCCTGATCTTCTTCGTCTTCCTCGCAGAGCCTGTGAAAATCAACTAAGTGGTTTGGGTTTTAATCTTAGTACAGAGGTCGGTCATTCGCTGTAATCATCAATTCTAGCCATTCACTTTACTCTTCTTAAAGCACAGAGGTAGACTTTCTTCTGCATTTTTCTTCCCCCCTAAGACTTATCTTTACTTTTCAAGAACAAAGGTTACGCAAGTGGAAGAGATTCCATGCATGAATAGTTCCATACGTACGATGGACTAGCCCGACCACTACCTGGGAGACTTTATTTTCTAATGGTCTCAAGTCTTAAATGCCACTCTATACGTCTTGTTATCAATCAAAATTGTGGCTCCATTCATTTGTGGATTGTACAGATTTGGGACTTTGGTGGACAATGAATTCTCTTTACATATACGAGAGTCATTTTATAGTTGTGTATCATTGTGGCTGCCTATTACAGTTGCGAAGCGTTGATAATTATCGTATTTCTTGACAAATTTTTGGACGTCTTTGATTAGGCTAGATCAATAATAACCTTGTCTTACTCTTTTGTGGGTTAGTGCACGCCATCCTGAATGATTTCCACATATTCCCTCGTGGATCTCCCTCATGGCATAATCGACTTCCTTGGGGATAAGACAGCGGAGTAGTGATAATGAGTAACTCTTTTTGTAGAGTGTGTTGCGTAGGATGACATACCTGGACGCTCTCATCCTCAACTTTTTTGCTTCTACTGGGTTGTCCAGGAGAGCACCGTCCTCTAGGTAGACTCGGATAGGTGTCATCAAGTTGACCTCAGAGGATGTACAATTAACATCATCCTTCTCTGTCTTGAAAGTGCTTGGCTCGAACTGTTGACCTGTCAATACTGGCCCCATGAGCATGTTGGCAGACGTGAATTTGGCGAAGGCATCTGACATGGAGTTCTTTTCTTGGGGCACATGGTGGATTTGGAAGTAGGCAAACCCTTTTAACAAGGCCTGAACTACTGACAGGTATCTTGCATTCTTTCCTCTTTCAGCTCAAAGTCTCTCTTTACCTAGTTAACTATTAGTTGTGAGTCATTGTAGACTGTCAGGCAGAGGGTCTCGATCTCCAGTGTGAGCTTCAAGTCTGATATAAGAGCCTTATATTCAGCTTGGTTGTTTGATGTTGCAAAGTGGAGGGAGACAATGTACTTGAGTGGAATGTCATGGGGGCTGATCAGCACTAGTCCTGTGCCGTCGCCCTCGTTGGTGGAGAACCCATCTGAGTAGAGTTTCCAACCTGGTATAGTAGACGGTAGCAAGGGGCGCGAAGGGCTCAGGTGGAGTAGGCACAAGGGAGTTGGGCGCCTTTAGTCTCAGAGTGTAGTCTTCTAGGGCCTATGGAGCTGTCTCCGAGATCTCGGGCCTTCTCGGGATAATGTCTCGGGTTGCCTCATGGTGGGTAGAGACATTATGTACTCAGTAAGTGAGCGTTGGGGTGCGTGATGCTTTCTCTCAGGACTCCTATAGTGGTGTAGACTCCTGGGATTTCTGTGGCGATGTAGACTCGGCCATGAAGTCCGTAAGTGCTTATGCTTTGATGGCCGCCCTCGGTTGGTACTGCACATCGAACTCACTTAACTCGATGACCCACTTCAGTACTCGGTCGGACACATCAGCCTTTCCCAAAATTCTCTTGAGTGATAGACTTATAACAATCATGATGATATGGCTCTGAAAAATAGTGGCGTCAATGCCTAGCGGTGGTGATAAGTGCGAGAGCTAACTTTTCAAGCCCCGAGTATCTTATCTCTACCCCTCGGTATGCCCTGCTTATGTAGTACACAAGCTTCTAGATGCCTCCATCCTCCCGGACAAGGACAGAGCTCACGACAAAGGATGAAGATGAGAGGTAAAGATACAAGGTCTCTCCTGGTACAGTATGGGAGAGTAAGAGTGGTGTGACGAGGTAGGCATTTAGCTTCTGGAAGGCTTCCTCTGCATCTAGCTCCCACTGGAAAGATTTGCAGAGGATCTTAAAGAAAGGTAGGCACTTGTCTGCTGACTTTTAGTTAAACTTGTTGAGGGCTACAATCCTCCTGTTAAGGTGCTGGACTTCTTTCACAGATGTTGGGGATTTCATCTCCAAGATGGCTATGATCTTGTCTAGGTTGGCCTCAATGTCCCTTTTGTTGACCATGAAGCCTAAGAATTTTTCTAAACTAACACCAAAGGCGCACTTTTCAATATTCAGCTTCATCATGAAGGCTCTCAGTACATCAAAGGTCTCCTAGAAGTGTGTCACATGGTCTGTCGCGACCATACTCTTCACTAACATATCGTCTATGTGTGCCCTTCGAGGTGATGAATGAAATTTTTTCCTGGTTGGAGGAAACATGCTAATCTAATTGTACCCGGAGTAAGCATCCAACAAACTTCAGGAGTTCGCGTCCCGCAGTGGCATCAATTAAGAGATTGAAGGGTGAGAAAGTATAGTTGTCTTTGGGATAGACTTTATTGAGCTTCGTGAAGTTCACACGGAGGCGTCACTTCCCATTGGCCTTCGTAACCATCACTACGTTGGCTAGCCAGTCTGGATAGGCTATCTCCCTTACTGACGTGTTTTTCAATAGCTTATCCACTTTCGTTTTTGTGGCTTAGCCTCTCTTAGTACTCACATTCCTCAATTTTTGGCGGACGGGTTTGTAGCTGAGATCGACGTTTAGGTCAGTGGGAGGCTATTTCGGGGTCGATGCCCTCCAGATCTTCATGGGACTAGGCGAAGACATCCGTATTCCACCTGAGAAAGTCTACTAGGTCGGATGCTTGCTCTTGGAAAGTAAGGTTCCTATATAGACTATCTTCTCTGGAAGGCTCTCATCCACTGCTACTAGCCAAAGTTCTTCTACTGGTTCCCCTCTCTCCAAAGTGTTGTCATCCCTCAAATCAAGATGTAGAGATTTGAAAAGTAAGGATAAATTTTTCAGTTTTGCTGGTAGGGTACTATTCATGCACCATTTGTCGGTAGGACACTATATATACATTATTTAGGTATAAGTCATATTTAGGAGCATAATTTGAGTATATCATAGAAGAGAAACATGCTTAGAATGTTAAAATACACATACTGTGCGAATTTGAACTAAAATAAAAATAATTTCAAAAATTGGACCGAAAGGGTATCCCGGGTGGCCTAGGTGGGACCGGCCAAACCCGGCCACTAGCGAAAATAAATTTTTTTGAAAATTTTCATTTAAAATAATTTTAAGAATTTTGGTTAAAAAAAATATCGAATTGAGGTGTTTCGAGACGAGTTGTAGTGTAACGGGGTCCCAAATTCATCAAGGGCAAAAGGGTCTTTTTGCACCTTTGCCCTCCACTATAAATATAGCCCCTTAGTGTAAAAATATCAGTATTTTTGGGCTGAAAAGGGTCAGTACACATTTTTGGAGGAAAAGAGAAGAAAAATCCTAAATTCTTCAAACTTCAAGTCATCAAAACTCAATTCTAGGCCAAGATTCTTGCAAGACTTCCTTCTAAGAAGTTGTTCTTCTCAACAAGAGCTATATTCTCACCGATCAGTTCGGCTATAAAGCAAACACAACTTCCTTGGTTTCAGAAAAATCATTTTAGGTATGATATTTTGATAAGTTAGGAATAGATTTAAGTTTTCTTGCCTTCCTATGTGTTGATTGAATGATTTAAATGTTTACTTGATGTTAGAAAATCATTTAGTTGGTAGTTGCTTTGAAAACTTAGAATTAGTGGTCTAAGTACTTTTTTATTTTNAATCATTTAGTTGGTAGTTGCTTTGAAAACTTAGAATTAGTGGTCTAAGTACTTTTATATTTTTTGAGTTTCTTGATAATTTGTTGCTATGGTGAAGATGTATATTGCTTATGTGTTGGATTATTATATTATAACTTATGTTCATGTAGAGAAACTCTTGTGGTTTGAGAGTTATGATTTATTACATGAGTTGGTAGTTTGTGTTTTTGTAGTTTTTTTGAGAAATTGTGAAAGTAATGAATATGAAGTTTGATCATATTTNTTTCTTGATAATTTGTTGCTATGGTGAAGGTGTATATTGCTTATGTGTTGGATTATTATATTATAACTTATGTTCATGTAGAGAAACTCTTGTGGTTTGAGAGTTATGATTTATTACATGAGTTGGTAGTTTGTGTTTTTGTAGTTTTTTTGAGAAATTGTGAAAGTAATGAATATGAAGTTTGATCATATTTTTAAATCCATTAAATGGTGCTTCACATTTATGTAGATAAGGTGTTTGATGAAATATTTCATAAGAATATGAAGTTTGATCATATATTTAATCTATTGAATGATGCTTTACANAATATGAAGTTTGATCATATGTTTAAATCCATTAAATGGTGCTTCACATTTATGTAGATAAGGTGTTTGATGAAATATTTCATAAGAATATGAAGCTTGATCATATATTTAATCTATTAAATGATGCTTCATATTCATGCAGATAAGGTGTTTGATGAAATGTTTCATAGAATTTACATTGAGAAAAATCATGACATCTTGGCATACATGAATCCTTGGAACATAATGTGGGTTGAGCACTTGGTGCTATGCATTATAAGGGTATAGATTCTGTGGTGAAAAATCTAAAATCTGGCCANGTTTCATAGAATTTACATTGAGAAAAATCATGACATCTTGACATACATGAATCCTTGGAACATAATGTGGGTTGAGCACTTAGTGCTATGCATTATGATGGTATAGATCCTGTGGTGAAAAATCTAAAATCTAGTTAATGACAGTACTCGCGGGCTGATGGGGGCGGACCGTGAAGTGAGACATGGGTGACATAGAGTTGCATGGGTGTGTCATGCATATTGACATTGCATATCATTAAGAAATTATGGGGTTGTAGCTTTTAAAAATGTACACTTGCACATGTCATGCCTTAAATTTGTTTCTAGCGTTAGCACTTTGTCATACCAGCAGTTGAGCTGACCCATTCGTGGGATATCATATTACATATGAGACTCCCGGTACTTAAGGCTTGAGGAAGTCTTAGAGGAAGGAGAGGAAATGAACTTGAATGTATATTTGGTCATTGGACATATTTTATATGTANAGTTGAGCTGACCCATTCGTGGGATATCATATTACATATGAGACTCCCGGTACTTGAGACTTGAGGAAGTCTTAGAGAAAGGAGAGGAAATGAACTTGAATGTATATTTGGTCATTGGACATATTTTATATGTATGGGCATAAGCCCAAATGACTTGTATTCTAGTTTGAAAAAGTAGTGGATTAAAAGTCTTGGACCATTTTAATGTGTAAAAGTGTAAACTCAATTGATATTTGGGATGTCTTTATTTAATGAGCATCATATGTGTATATTGGGGCAATTAGATGTATATGTTGAGAATAAGAGATATATGTTTAATTTACATGGGTTGTGACCACCAAGTAAGGGTGGATTGAGATATAATTATGCATATGAAATATTGTGAATATTAGGTGGGAAAAAGGCTTGAAAACAAAGGAGGTTATGCCGAAATTTTATGAAAAATTAAAAGACTTGTTAAGTGTGTAAAACACCTTTTGAATAGGTGGGAAAGATGTCAAAAGGGGGGGTTTAGAAACCTTGAAGAAATAGATTAAAAATAGAAGAAAAGTTGCTTGAAAAACTTTGGAAAAATATGGAAAATGAATAAGAAGCCAATTTATCCAACCTAATGACCTTTCATTTACTTTTTTTTTTCATTTTCACTCACTCCCCGGGTTTGTGAAAATTCGGGGCGTGACNAGGGGGGGGGGTTTAGAAACCTTGAAGAAACAGACTAAAAATAGAAGAAAAGTTGCTTGAAAAACTTTGATAAAATATGAGAAATGAATAAGAAGTCAATTTATCCAACCTAATGACCTTTCATTTACTTTTTTTTTCCATTTTCACTCACTCNGGGGGGGTTTAGAAACCTTGAAGAAATAGATTAAAAATAGAAGAAAAGTTGCTTGAAAAACTTTGGAAAAATATGGAAAATGAATAAGAAGCCAATTTATCCAACCTAATGACCTTTCATTTACTTTTTTTTTTCATTTTCACTCACTCCCCGGGTTTGTGAAAATTCGGGGCGTGACACAAATACTTCAACTTTGAGAGTCTTGTGTGGCCTTCTAACGCTCATAGAGGCCACATAATATTCCCAGACGAAGACCTAATTTTCTCTGATCTTTTCAATCCCATTGGTGGTTGGGAAACATATGAGAAAGTGGTAGGTGGATGACACTACCCTTAAGGTGTTGAGGGCAGGGCGTCCAAGAATAATATTTTAGGTAGAGGAACAATCAAGTACAATAAAATTTACCATAATGGTGGAACTCCTCGGTGTTATTCCTACTGTGACCGACAAGGTGATGGAACCCAAGGGATNCAGAGGAACAATCAAGTACAATAAAATTTACCATAATGGTGGAACTCCTCGGTGTTATTCCTACTGTGACCGACAAGGTGATGGAACCCAAGGGATAAACCCTTTCCCTGGAGAAGCCAACAAAGGGAGTCTTAACGGGTTGCAATCTCTCCTTACCCAGATGGAGGCTATCAAAGCTGGTGCAAATAGAATATTGGTTGAGCTGCCACTGTCAACTAGAATTCTCTTAACCTAGTAGTTGACTACTATCAAGGTTAAAACTNGATGACACTACCCTTAAGGTGTTGAGGGCAGGGCGTCCAAGAATAATATTTTAGGTAGAGGAACAATCAAGTACAATAAAATTTACCATAATGGTGGAACTCCTCGGTGTTATTCCTGCTGTGACCGACAAGGTGATGGAACCCAAGGGATAAACCCTTTCCCTCGAGAAGCCAACAAAGGGAGTCCTAACGGGTTGCAATCTCTCCTTACCCAGATGGAGGCTGTCAAAGCTGGTGCAAATAGAATATTGGTTGAGCTGTCNTGATGGAACCCAAGGGATAAACCCTTTCCCTCGAGAAGCCAACAAAGGGAGTCCTAACGGGTTGCAATCTCTCCTTACCCAGATGGAGGCTGTCAAAGCTGGTGCAAATAGAATATTGGTTGAGCTGTCACTGTCAACTAGAATTCTCTTAACCTAGTAGTTGACTACTATCAAGGTTAAAACTAGAGGATCATCATAAGGGACTTGGATCAGTTCAAGGTCCCTGTCTGAGAAGGTGATGACCTCTCCTCCCCGTGTCGGGGTGTCTTCATTGAGCGAGAGTCATGTAACTCTGCCTGTTTGGATTTTCGAATGTGTGCTTTCTTAACGGAATTGGAGTCACCTCCTTCTCCCAACCTTTTGGAGATCGTCTGGATCTCTTCGAGAGATTGTTGACGCTCTTGATCCTCCTAATTTTGGCCAGGTGGTGGGGTCAGTTCTCGGCCAGCAACATACTATCGTAACTAACCGCGTTGAATAAGATCCTCGATTTGCCTCTTTAGCTCAAAACAATCATCGATGTCGTGGCCATGGTCAAGGTGGAAAGGTACAACCTTTGGTGAGCTCAGCGATGAAGTAAGGATCACTTGGGAAGAAAGGGGAGGAGCAGGAGGCATTTCTGACCTTGACACCTTGGCTAGGGGGCAGAATCATTTCCTAATCCNAAAACAATCATCGATGTCGTGGCCATGGTCAAGGTGGAAAGGTACAACCTTTGGTGAGCTCAGCGATGGAGTAAGGATCACTTGGGAAGAAAGGGGAGGAGCAGGAGGCATTTCTGACCTTGGCACCTTGGCTAGGGGGTAGAATCATTTCCTAATCCATCCTCAACCTTGCGTTTTCCCCCATTTTTCCTTAGCAGATTAACCTTCGCCCTTAAAGCTTTCAAACTTGGTTCCATTGAGCTAGAACTTGGAAACCCAAAGCAAACAGATCAGAAAGAAAGAAGGAAGAAGTGAGATAGAAGTTTAAGGACAGAAGAAGGAAGTGTTACCTGCCACCTCTTCTACTCCAGCTATAGAAGTGGAAATAGGGGTCTCAACCCTCACCTCTAGAGGACTAAGCCCAAATTTGGTAAGCACTTTAGGCTTGATAAACTTGGAATACCTCTCTAGCTTGCAATCCTCTAAGCCTAGCAGAACTAGCTTATCCTCGGCACTGAGCTCGGGTCGAATACCTGAAAAGTGAAACAAAATAAGCAGAACAAGGTTAGCTGAATAAAGCGTCAAGGCTGATCCAAGCTTACTTAGGTAGGGCTTAACCAGATTATTAGGGGTAGACCAAGCCCAAGGCACAGGGCGGGTGTCAGTTACATCTTTGAGATTGTATTCTCATTCTCTTCCCGACACAAAGAACAAGAGTTTCTTCCAACGCTTATGAGAGCTCGGTAGGTCAGTAATGATAGCTTGGGTTTTTACCTTTTGAAAACATGCAGGCAACCATCTGAATGAGTGAACTTGACATTAAAAAACTTCCTAAGCAAAGGGACAATAGGAACTCCAAGTTCATGCTTCTAGAAGAAAACAAGAAGACCCAGCAGAATACCCCAAAAATTAGGGAAAAGTTGAGCGGGACAAACATTGAAATATTGAAGGACACTCTTAAGAAAGGGGTACATTGAAAAACAAAGGCCGTTCTCGAGAGTGGCCACAAAAAAACAGACCTTCTTAGGGGTTTGGGAGTCGTACCTAACGTCCATATGAGGACACTAATAGTGCATAACTTGAGGAAAGCCATAAAGAACAGATAAAACACTCATGAAAAGGGGCATGACCTAACTGAAACCCATGAGGTCTGAGGCTCGGGGGGCAGTCCCCAGCGCTGCCAAAAACCCAACGCTACTCACTTTGGTCTTTCCTTTCCCAGACTGCTTGGGCACAAAAGAAGATGATGAGAGGAGCTCCTCGGCTTCTTCCCCAACGTCAACAGAATTAACATTGAGAAAATTATCAATCTCATCGCCTAAATCACCTAAATCGATATCCTCCTCCCTAGTAGACCTCTCACCCATGGCAAGAGAGATTGATGAAGCAGTAGTTTTAGAAGAGTCAGACATAACGGGATTGGAAAATGGGAGATGAAAGGAGGAATAAGGAAATAAGACGTTAGCAAAACAATCCCTGAGAGTCGAAGGGTCAAGACACCAGCGACCAATAAGGAAGACTCTAGCAGTAGAATAAGAATCTAGAAAGAGAAAAAGAGAGGACAAGGAGTAGCCTCGATTCCTAAAGTAGCAAAAACGAAAGATCCAAATATGCAGCAATCNGGACAAGGAGTAGCCTCGATTCCTAAAGTAGCAAAAACGAAAGATCCAAATATGCGGCAATCACCTCTAATTCGAGGGATCCAAAACGAAGAAATGAACATAGCCAAGAAGCGTACCTAACCAAGCGTGAGCAATAAATTAAACCCTAAGCAAAATCAGAGAGCAAGCCTCATAGAACCTTCGAGTCAAATTTGGGAAATTTGTTCTTCAGCGAAACCCTAAGATCTCTAGTGGGTTGAGGAAACTAAAATCGCAAGGGAAGAAAAGGAGCAGAGCCTGGGGAGAGAAGTTGAAAGGTGAAGAGAGACAATTTTTCTCGTCGTCGGAGCATTTAAAGCTTAGTGTACGTGGGCCTTTGAAATGTGGGACGTGTGCAAAAAATAAGGAAGGAATGATTGCACATTCGACAAAATCGTAAGAATTGAGTCCCATCATACACAAATCGAGGTTGACCTAAGAAGACCTAACCCGTCCCATTCGAAGCTCAGCTCCTGCTTAAATCCACTTTGACTAGGGACTGGGGGACAACTGATGATACCTAAAAAAATTTCAAGTCTGAGCTCAGGTATTGAGGTCAAGATGGANTTAAATCCACTTTGACTAGGGACTGGGGGACAACTGATGATACCTAAAAAAAATTCAAGTCTGAGCTCAGGTATTGAGGTCAAGATGGAAGATCAACCAACAATGCTTGAGTTCCGTGGTCCAGACCATGGGCTCCCTCGACCTACACCTCAATGAAAATCAGTGGAAGATNAACAACTGATGATACCTAAAAAAATTTCAAATCTGAGCTCAGGTATTGAGGTCAAGATGGGAGATCAACCAACGACGCTTGAGTTTCGTGGTCCAGACCATGGGCTCCCTCGACCTACACCTCAATGAAAATCAGTGGAAGATAGCTAGCAACCACTAAACGCCCCTTCAACGGCAGTAAACGTCAATCTAAACGCAAGAACTTCAGCCACCTAAACCATCGCCTGAAATCAAGCAAAGTGATACAAGAAAGAGGTGAAAATCTCACCCCAGAGCCCGCGGAACTAGGAACTAAGTTATAAATACTGTACAAAGACCTCACTTTGAGGCAAGCAATAAAAATAATATCAAGAAGACTATGTAATCCTTTCTTCANGCAGTAAACGTCAATCTAAACGCAAGAACTTCAACCACCTAAACCATCGCTTGAAATCAAGCAAAGTGATACAAGAAAGAGGTGAAAATCTCACCCCAGAGCCCGCGGAACTAGGAACTAAGTTATAAATACTGTACAAAGATCTCACTTTGAGGCAAGCAATAAAAATAATATCAAGAAGACTATGTAATCCTTTCTTCATCTTTAAAATAATTCTCAAGAGCAAAAGTCTCTATTAAAAAGTAAATTAGCCGAGCTTCCGAGCTTGTAAACCATTATAACTGCTCTGTGCAATCAACCCCTTTTTCCCGTTAAAGTTACCGCATTATTTCCAAGAGCCTTGTAGCATAAATCGAATCATGTAGTATACATATTCTTTTCGATCACGTTTTACACACCATCAGTACCTTTAAGACTTTATTTAANATTTGTAAACCACTATAACTGCTCTGTGCAATCAACCCCTTTTTCCCGTTAAAGTTACCGCATTATTTCCAAGAGCCTTGTAGCATAAATCGAATCATGTAGTATACATATTCTTTTCGATCACGTTTTACACACCATCAGTACCTTTAAGACTTTATTTAACCCCCCTAATTCTTTTACCAAACAGGCTGACCAGGCACAACGCCACCACCCCCAANGCTTGTAAACCATTATAACTGCTCTGTGCAATCAACCCCTTTTTCCCGTTAAAGTTACCGCATTATTTCCAAGAGCCTTGTAGCATAAATCGAATCATGTAGTATACATATTCTTTTCGATCACGTTTTACACACCATCAGTACCTTTAAGACTTTATTTAACCCCCCTAATTCTTTTACCAAACAGGCTGACCAGGCACAACGCCACCACCCCCAACACAACCTTCACCAAGTAACAACCACCACCCCCGACATCAGCTACCAAACTGAGAACCACCCATCAACCAGCTAAAAAGAAAAGAGAGAAGCAGCCCACTCCAGGTGTCCCACCAAAATCAAATCCAACCAACATCACTGTTATAAATGCACCAGTAACTCTGACTTTATCTATTCAATTCCCAACACGGCAACACCTATCAATGCTCCAATTNCCAGGTGTCCCACCAAAATCAAATCCAACCAACATCACTGTTATAAATGCACCAGGAACTCTGACTTTATCTATTCAATTCCCAACACGGCAACACCTATCAATGCTCCAATTTCGCCATCTCTACTACCCTTATCCACCGTGGTTGTTGTAAAATCGCCAAGACCCATAGCAAATGGAAAAAAAATCTTTGAATTTGAGTGTGGTTGAATGGGAAAAATTGAAAAAGAAAGAAGAAAAAAAAACTACCAAATTGAAAAACAAAATTCTAAAGCGAACCAATCGAATAAAGACTCTCGAAGATGGTTGTGAGTTTCGATGACACTAACAGTGCTGAGTGCATGTGTGTGTCAGTCACGTCTTTCCTTATTGTTCTTCCTCTATTGCCGCCGATATGTATTTGGTGGTAGGGCATTTCGATTGCATGTTCCAGGAAACCACCAGAGGGAGAGTGTGGTGCTTGTTAGGTATCATCACCACTCTCTTTCTCTCGATTGCGATGGGGATTTGGATGCAGATGGTTTGAACCGAAGGAATGAGACTGAGGAGTAGGTAAGGAAAATAGTTTTCGTCGGTAAAGGAGGGAGCATTATGTCAGAGGAGAAAGGGGAAAAAGAACAGGAATTAGGCTCAATGCTAGTCAACTGTTGTTGGCTTGGAAGGGGATTGGGGTGTTTTTTTTCCTAATGTTGAAATGTTTTTGAAAGTGAGAAAAAATGTAATCCAAAGATGAGTAATTTTGCAATTTTAACAAACTTTAGAACATTTTATTTTAAAGTAATTTCTTGCCTTCACTTTTAATGGCCAAAAAATAAGCACGTGAGTTAATTGCAAAAATTTTAGAAGTGTGGAGGGTAAATTGTTGAAATTAAAACTATAGGGAGTCGATTATAACAAGACTCAAAGTTGAAGGGATAATTTGTAATTAACCCAAAATAATTTTGATAAAATCAATCAATTTATTATCAAATCCAATAACATAAGAATTGTTAGCCTTAATACAAGTCAAAAGAAATGGATAAAGAGCAATGCTGGGGATGCCAAATCAATATGGATCAGTGGATCATGTTAACTTTTTTTAATAGGACCTACTTATATCCAAGGGTGTCTATTCATTTAGAAANGATCAGTGGATCGTGTTAACTTTTTTTAATAGGACCTACTTATATCCAAGGGTGTCTATTCATTTAGAAATGGTATCCCAAATTTAGAATGCAAATACTCATGGATAAAATATGATAATATTTGGTTGGTCTTTCTTAACCCGACATAGGCCCAAATTCCTTAACAAAAAAAGCTCCGTGTGAATTATCCGAATTCCTTAACAAAAAAAGCTCAAGTTGCCCTGTCCAACAGAATAGTTTTGACTGATCGACTATGAAAGTCAAATCCGATAATTNGTTGGATATGATAAGACTAGGCTTGCAATTTATCCAAACTTATTGTTGGGGCCCGATATATATATATGTCTTAAACTCTGATCCATTTAAATACTACTTAAGCCCATAGGGATAGTAAACTCATTGCCCGGTAAGGACTGAGGTCTCACCACGTCTAATGTGGAGCTACCTGGTTCGAAACTCTTCCTACACCTGTATCCATAAAAAAACAGTTCATCTATCTATAGTAATACCCAACACTGACCATGATCAGTCCCACGGGCCAATAATACTGTGCCACTGGACCACTCTTCAACTATATATATATTTTGGCTGCAATCTTGCACTTGTTGCCCTGTTGTTTTGATGGTCCTTTGGTGGTGTTTGGCCTCTTTTAACTTCTGATTGTCTCTTAACTGTCATTTGGTTAACTAGTTTTTGTTGCTTGCTAACACCATTTTGCATGTTTTATACTCTCCTTATCTTTGCTCTCAAGTTGCCCTGTCCAACAGAATAGTTTTGACTGATCGACTATGAAAGTCGAATCCGATAATTTAACTGATTTTATTCTATGGTTTATATCCGAATTCGTTAACAATCTCAAATTTAATTCGAATAGCTTNTCCGAATTCCTTAACAAAAAAAGCTCAAGTTGCCCTGTCCAACAGAATAGTTTTGACTGATCGACTATGAAAGTCAAATCCGATAATTTAACTGATTGTATTCTATGGTTTATATCCGAATTCGTTAACAATCTCAAATTTAATTCGAATAGCTTTATTTAATTAAAAAATTTTAAATAATCACTTAATTTTTTTAATATTTATGCAAAAATATATAAATATTTCAGATCGGATATAGGTATATCTAAATTCGAAATTGTGAAACATAAGATATTGAATTTGAATAATCGCTAAAAAAGATATTAATCNATAATCACTTAATTTTTTTAATATTTATGCAAAAATATATAAATATTTCAGATCGGATATAGGTATATCTAAATTCGAAATTGTGAAACATAAGATATTGAATTTGAATAATCGCTAAAAAAAATATTAATCCATATCTAATTAATCAAATTCAAATCAAAATTCGATCCATTAAGTCTTGGCTAATGAAGTCTTGAGGAGCGCAAGCAGGTGGACTGTTTTAAGGAAGTGGGTTTCTTTATTAGGTAATGGCCACTTGGCATTGCTGNGATATTAATTCATATCTAACTAATCAAATTCAAATCAAAATTCGATCCATTAAGTCTTGGCTAATGAAGTCTTGAGGAGCGCAAGCAGGTGGACTGTTTTAAGGAAGTGGGTTTGTTTACTAGTTAATGGCCACTTGGCATTGCTGCACTCCTCTTTTTAAACCACTTTGGACACTTACAGNCTTTATTAGGTAATGGCCACTTGGCATTGCTGCACTCCTCTTTTTAAACCACTTTGGACACTTACAGCAAGTATTTGTCATAACATAAATAAAATTATATATTATGAACCACAAAGGTTTAACTTTCTGTACTACTTTCTTAGTGGGTAAGCATTAACATCTGGAAGAAATGTTTCGTGTCAATGCAGCAACTGTGGATTGATTTACATAAGAGAATTTTAGCCATTGATTTTGCCTGGTACTGTTCATCATTTGAAGATCAGATTCAAATCAATGAGAACTTCAATAAAGTAGTACTACTGCATGAGCCCTTTGCTGGTCCAATTTCCTTTAGAGCTTCTCACAGTGATTCAATATCAAAAAAGCACAACCATTCAAATCCAAACACCAATGTGACTCAACTTTAAACCCACCCCACACCTCCTTTTGTCAATCTCTTAACAACACATTGGCCCCACTTCCTCTCAAAATCAAAAGCTTTTTTCCCTATTTACTTGCTTTAATCCATTTCCAGGCTTATTCAGCAGGCAGCCTCCTTGTTCATGTCCTTCTCCAATACTTAGAGATTTTTCTTCATACGATTTCTCCTAAGATGCTTCCTGCTCCGCCACCGCCACCACTACTGCTGCCGCTCCCGCCTCCACCCCAAAAGCAGGCAAAGCAATCTCCACTCAAACAAATTGTGGAATCCAAGCAAACAAGAAATCAACTAACTTTGCCGCTGGACGTGCCATATCATAACACAATGAAAACGAGAGACAAACCAATACTCAGGCCACCTCGCCGGACCAATCCAATAGTATGGTGTGGTGCAATCCTGTGTTTAATATTCAGCCTCCTGCTCATCTTCTTTGGGATTGCCACGTTAATCATCTTTGTTGGCATTAAACCAAGAAACCCTGTGTTTGACATACCTAGTGCAAGCCTCGATGTCATCTACTTCGATTCACCAACATACTTCAATGGTGATTTTGCCTTTCTCGCAAATTTTACCAACCCCAATCGGAAAATTGATGTAAGATTTGAGTATTTGGATATAGAGCTGTACTTTTCTGACAGTCCAATAGCTACTCGAGTTCTTCAGCCTTTTCGTCAGAGACCAGGAGAGACAAGGTTGGTATCAGTTCACTTAATATCAAGCTTGGTTTATTTGCCACCGAATCTGGCTATGGAGCTTCAAAAGCAGGTGCAGTGCGACAGGATTTCATATAACGTAAGAGCAACATTTAGAGTTAAAGTCAATCTGGGTCTAATTAGTTTTAACTATCACTTGCACGGAAGATGCCAGCTAGAGATGACCGGCCCACCAACTGGCATTCTTGTGTCTCGAAGCTGCAGAACAAAGAGATGATTATGCAGAACAATTCTCTCTCTCTCTCTCTCTCTCTCTCTCTCTCTGTAGATTCATCTCATACTTTTATGGTGGACACAACTATTCTTTTTGGATTGTTCTAAGGGAAGCCTGAACGATGTTTCTTTCCAACTGCCGACTAGTATAGAGAGCCAGAGATCTTCAATCAACAGTATGATTTATATCTTTGTTGTAGGCCTTTTTAGCTTGATAAGCTCATTGACTGAAATTAATTATTCTAGAGAAATCAATTATCCTATGCAATCTCGTTGTATGAAATTTGAAACCTTCCAGTGGGTTCAAATAATTTGAGCTCAGCTCATTAAAAATTGGAAGGTTTTTTATGATCTCCCTGAATGAATTGGAAGTCTTTTTCTCTTTGCCATCTCAAAGAGAAAATAGCCTCGCAATCCGCAATCCACAATCCAAGAATTTTCGACCTTATGCAATTTGTCTCTCCCTCTTTCTCTCTCTGCATGTATCACTATATTCTCTGCAGTTATTTTTTATCCTACCTGACAGCCCTTCCATACTTACAAAAGTGACCCATGGGCCATGGTTCGTCGATTCCATGGATGACTTATCCAATCTCAAGATCTTCTTAGGCTTTGGCCCAAGAGTCGAGCACTATTAAGTTCACCCAAGCCAAGAAATCTCAAAACCTAAGGGTTCGGGTCTCACAGCTCAACAAAAGAAACACTTTGGACAAAGGACGAAGAGACAGCTCCACAAGGGGTCACCTACAAGAATTACGGCAAGGCCAGAAAATAACAGCCAAATTTCCCTTCCTGCTAGGGGCAAATCTTAGAACAATCCAATGATAGTCCTCAATCGTGCCAAGGTATAAACAAAGATTCACATGCTGTCATGCTGATTCCTTATCAGTTCTTTTCCTTTTTAATTCTAGCATACTATATGGTAAACAGATATCCACCAGCTAACTCCTTATCTTTTCTTTTCGCAAGAACTTCCAATATACTCTATTTCAACAACTATGAGTTCCACATCCTACTTAAACCCCACATTTACAATTGTAATCCACATGCTATATCTGAAAGCATAATTAGTCCAATGCCCAAAAAGAGACATATAAAGCAAGATGAGATATAGGTGATTAAATGGAAATGTAACACAATAACATGGTTCTGAATCAATCCTATTAGAAGTTTCAAGACCAAGTAAAAAGTTGTCTGGCTCATTCTATCATTTCTCGTTGGTTTATGAGTAGCCTATTCTTCTGTATCACAGGGTTTCACGATTGTTTAGGAATTGGTTCTATGACTACTATGGGACTCAATGGGGCAATTTTACAAATAATCTCTCATGGATTTGCTGGTGCTGAACTTTTTTTTTTTTTGTCAGGAACAAATTATGGTAGAATACATCTATTAATACTTGTACGTGAAATTGACTGAAGCTCTAAAACCTAGATCCAAAAAAATTCTACCGAAACATAAATAAAATTATTTGCTTAAAATTTTGGTAACCAAAAAGATAAGGCCAAAAATTGAGGTTTTCAATGAGATTAGACAATTAAACTAGAATTTGGGATAATTACATCTCCACAAATCAACAAGGAACTGTGCCACCTGATTTTGGATCACATGTAAATGCATGAGTCTACCTAATTTTTGCTTTCTCTCCTTTTTCTTGTGCTTTTTCTTTCCTTCTTGTTTTGATTCTGCATACCTGATGAGTTGTACAGGAGGCACCAAATGATTATAAATGCCTGCAATTCTAATCAGAGTATTAGGTTTGAAATTATATTCTCAGATAGGCTCGTAAATTCAGGTATAATATGTATTACGAAACTTCTAAACTGAAGAAGTTGGGAAGTAATTCCTTCGAAACTGTCCCAACTTTGTAGAACCTTCAACTTTAGCCCATACATACATTACTGCATTTGTGATCCAAAAATTAAATCTCCCACCATTCAATCCAACAGATTCAAAACTGAAACTACCCTTGTGCCACCAAAATAATAACAGAAAGAAAAGCCTAATCACAACATAGAACTAGCCTAACAACTCTGCAAGCTACCTAACAGTAAACACGGAGTTCCATTTTAGGCCCAGAGAAATCATCTAAGACTCAACAATTTTCAAAGATGATTTATCTCATCCTCAATGAAAATGTTCTTAATAAGTAATACTGCTCCGACAAATTCAAGCCCACACACTACTATCACTTATTTGAAAAACAACAAAATCTAAATCTTAGGAACACTCAAGAGCACTTAATGCATTTTAATATTTTGTGAAACATGCATGAAAAAAAACAGGATGCGAGTGTATATACTAAAACGTCTTCCACCAGAAATTCTCCAATTGCAATAAGCATGATCCCTTTGGTGTGCATTTGATGGTGTCAAATAAGGAAATAGGAAGTCAACCATGACAATAACTCTATAATCATGATTTTTGCAATGTATTTGCAGTTGAAACCAAAATGGAACGACTGCAAACATGATGTACATAACTGAATAACTGCCTAGGAGAGCAGAAAAGGTAAGCGGTAAGCCCAAGTAAATATTCTCCAACACAGAATTTATTTTTCACTTCCATGATTCAAAATTAGATATGTCGAATTTCTCATATCTTCAAACAGCTATAAATACAATGCTCAAACGATTCAAGTAAAGATATTATAAGAATATTCCAGGGAAAAAATGAAAATAGACGAAAAAGGAACCTCTTTTATGGCGATTTTTCAATCTCTTCACATACTATCAGACTTCCGATGGCGTCTTTGCCACAATCGACAATGCATGTAGTCCAGTCTGCAATTCATCTTGCAGCAAACCATAAATCAATCTATGCCTCTTAACCAAACTCTTCCCTTCAAACTCTTTCGAAACCACCTTCACATTAAAATGTGTCTCGCCATCACTACCCCTAACCCCGGCATGCCCAGCATGCTGATATGATATATCTTCAACTTCCAATTCAATAGGCTTAAGCTCTCGCTCCAATCTCTCTTTAATTCTCATTCCTCTACTCCCCAAAACACCTCCATCCCCAGTGTTTGATCTCATATCATCAATACCCACTTCAGAACTCACATTAGCCTTCGAATCACCGATACCATCATCACTCTTCAACCCCAAATTTGAACTTTCAACTGGGTTTTCACTTTCTTTTGATACTTCACTACCCAATTCACCACCTTTTTCACTTTCAACATATAATTGTAAAGCCTTCTTTTGCATCAGCTTCAACATATTCAAGAACCCATTATTCCTCGAAGGCGTTAGACTCTGTTGCAAGCCAAGAAGCACCACAAAATCGGGGGAAACCCGTAAAATCTCTTGGACGGACCGGCCCGAAAGCCCTTGAACAAGCAGAGCAGCGAGTCCTTTGGTGAGTACCGAGTCCGAATCGGCTTCAAAAACAACGTTTTTGTGCGAGTCAATGTATGCTCTAACCCAAACCTGTGAGACACAACCCTGAACCTTATTTTCAGTGGTCTTGAATCGGGAATCTAAGGGTTTCAAGTTTCGACCATAGAATAAGAGTTGTTCGTACTTGGCCTTCGGTTGTTGAACTGCTTGGAAAAGTTTGACAATTTCTTGAAGTTTTGGAGGGAGTTCTTCAATGGGTTGAAGAGAAACAGAAGGTGAAGATGATTGGGATGAAGAGACAGGCTTGGTGGCGAGTTTTTGGAAAGAGATCGACTTGAGTAATGACAGTTTCGAAGGTATAATTGGGGGTGTTGATAGAACTAGGGTTTTGAAGATTGGGTGGTTGTGATGGTGGAGGAGAGATTGCGGGAATTTGATAGAGAATAGACGGAGCGAAGTGGACGTTGACATGCTTTCGATGAAAGAGAAAACTTCGACAGGTAGGGGAAGATACTGAGAGAGAGAGAGAGAGAGAGAGAGAGAGAGACTGCAATCCTGTTTCTGTTATTGTTGGTCGGTTGTGGTTTTTTGGGTCAGCCTCCTTGGCTGAAACGAGATTGTCTTTTAGGCCCACGTTTGAGCCCACAGTCGGGCCATCTCCTTCAGCCATCCTACAAGGTTATTGAGCATTGGATTGGTAAAGCGAAATTGTCTATTCGGCCCACTTTTGAGCCCAAATTCAGCCCATTAGCTTCAGAACTGCTCCACTTTCAGGTTTTGGATTCTGGAAACAAGTTGCAGAGGAATTAAGGGCGAGCCATGGCATTGGCAATCCCACAAGGTTGTGGCGCTGAACTACGTAGCGTGAGTACCGAAGTAGTTCTTTATTTTCATGTGTTTGTTTTTTTGATCTAATTATAAATTTTGATTACAAACGAGTCCAATCCAGTTGAGTTTAATCTCAAATTGCTCTAGCTCGGCTTCATAAATTTTGCTTCCACGCTTGTCTTGGCTCAATAGTATAAACAAGTTAAGAGAAGTTTGAGCGTACGTTAACCCCTTTGATTTTTATGATCATGAACAAATAATTTGTAGGCATATGCAAGTCCGATATGAGGGTGTATTAAGATGAGTTGATGAGCTAAAACAGTTGGAGGCAACCTCACATCAAGTATTGGTGCCAACCCCAAAAGAATAGGCTTGAATTTATATATATACCATCTTTTGATTGACCTTTACAAATCATACTTCACAATAAAGCTAGAAAAAGACTAATCAAATGTAGTCTAAATGAAATGGCTAATTATAGTATAATCAAGTTATTCAAATAGATCCAGCCCAGAATAGTGGTGTGTTATTGGGTCGATACTTCAAATTGTGTCCTCCAACACAGCTTGCTTGGAAGCCATGGCAAGCTTTTATCCTGTCAAGTGTATTAGTAGAGTGATTAGACTTAGAATCTCTAAGATATTAATCTCTAAACTAAAAAATTAACAAAAATCATAATAGAAACAAAGTTAACTTAAGGTGAAAAATGGCATGTCCGATTTAACAGGTTCTACTATTGCAGGGCCAATCATACTCAAAAGAAAAGTTTACTTCTGGTTCAAAAGAAACACTAGTTGTATATTTAACATATACAAATCGAACATTATTTTCACGGAGTTGGACAAAAAAAAGAGCAATGTTATTCAACTCAAATAAAATTCAAACAATTACAATTTAAATGTATATCATCTATTAGATAAGTGAGTCTCATCAATTTTTTTAGTGATATCCGCTCATTCAACACTTATTTAAGGAATGTACATTTGGGTTAAAAATTTTGAGTTCTATTTAACTTGTGTAGCATTTTACGTAAAAAAAAAAAAAAAAANAGAGAGGGACTGCTATCCTGTTTCTTTTAATGTTGGTCGGTTGTGGTTTTTTGGGTCAGCCTCCTTGGCTGAAACGAGATTGTCTTTTAGGCCCACGTTTGAGCCCACAGTCGGGCCATCTCCTTCAGCCATCCTACAAGGTTATTGAGCATTGGATTGGTAAAGCGAAATTGTCTATTCGGCCCACTTTTGAGCCCAAATTCAGCCCATTAGCTTCAGAACTGCTCCACTTTCAGGTTTTGGATTCTGGAAACAAGTTGCAGAGGAATTAAGGGCGAGCCATGGCATTGGCAATCCCACAAGGTTGTGGCGCTGAACTACGTAGCGTGAGTACCGAAGTAGTTCTTTATTTTCATGTGTTTGTTTTTTTGATCTAATTATAAATTTTGATTACAAACGAGTCCAATCCAGTTGAGTTTAATCTCAAATTGCTCTAGCTCGGCTTCATAAATTTTGCTTCCACGCTTGTCTTGGCTCAATAGTATAAACAAGTTAAGAGAAGTTTGAGCGTACGTTAACCCCTTTGATTTTTATGATCATGAACAAATAATTTGTAGGCATATGCAAGTCCGATATGAGGGTGTATTAAGATGAGTTGATGAGCTAAAACAGTTGGAGGCAACCTCACATCAAGTATTGGTGCCAACCCCAAAAGAATAGGCTTGAATTTATATATATACCATCTTTTGATTGACCTTTACAAATCATACTTCACAATAAAGCTAGAAAAAGACTAATCAAATGTAGTCTAAATGAAATGGCTAATTATAGTATAATCAAGTTATTCAAATAGATCCAGCCCAGAATAGTGGTGTGTTATTGGGTCGATACTTCAAATTGTGTCCTCCAACACAGCTTGCTTGGAAGCCATGGCAAGCTTTTATCCTGTCAAGTGTATTAGTAGAGTGATTAGACTTAGAATCTCTAAGATATTAATCTCTAAACTAAAAAATTAACAAAAATCATAATAGAAACAAAGTTAACTTAAGGTGAAAAATGGCATGTCCGATTTAACAGGTTCTACTATTGCAGGGCCAATCATACTCAAAAGAAAAGTTTACTTCTGGTTCAAAAGAAACACTAGTTGTATATTTAACATATACAAATCGAACATTATTTTCACGGAGTTGGGCAAAAAAAAGAGCAATGTTATTCAACTCAAATAAAATTCAAACAATTACAATTTAAATGTATATCATCTATTAGATAAGTGAGTCTCATCAATTTTTTTAGTGATATCCGCTCATTCAACACTTATTTAAGGAATGTACATTTGGGTTAAAAATTTTGAGTTCTATTTAACTTGTGTAGCATTTTACGTAAAAAAAAAAAAAAAAAGGCTCTTAGGTAAAGATAGCTTATCTAGTCCACGAGATATAAACAAAGTGGAGAACGAGTACGTAATGCATGAGAATCTGTCGACATGCATATGAAATTTTCAGTCTAATAGGCAACAATAGATCATTAAGATATTACACAAATGCTCACGTTAAGTCCCCCATTGGTATGGCGGGAATAATGTTTAAGCAATACCATTAAGATATAATTTGGAGATTTAATGATTGTGGTCATTAAATTGTCAATGAATTTCAACATTAAAATATCACCGAGTCCCAACACTATCAATCGAGTGGCCATAATACATTAAATTCCTAAATTATATCCTTAAATTAAGTCCCAATAAAATTAGTGATAATGTTTATGTTCCTTAATACATTCATGTGCACTCCTCCAAGAGGTCACGCCCTCTTTTAGGTGGAAATTTAAATTTATTAGGGGGTTTCTTGAAATTGTGCAATGATATTGGACAATTTACACACACACACATATATATATATTAATCCTTGTGTGTATTCCATCAAGAAATACTTATATGCATCTCGCTTTATCAGTCCACCCTTTTAGATTAATATCAATATCTAACTTCCAGAAGTAAAAAGACTAATTATTAGCATCTCTGTCTTATATGGTCAACCCATTTCGTCCTGTACCGATTATTCTGTTGAGTTCAACAATTAATTATCGTAACTTGAGTTGATCTAGACCATATTTNTTTAGGCCCACGTTTGAGCCCACAGTCGGGCCATCTCCTTCAGCCATCCTACAAGGTTATTGAGCATTGGATTGGTAAAGCGAAATTGTCTATTCGGCCCACTTTTGAGCCCAAATTCAGCCCATTAGCTTCAGAACTGCTCCACTTTCAGGTTTTGGATTCTGGAAACAAGTTGCAGAGGAATTAAGGGCGAGCCATGGCATTGGCAATCCCACAAGGTTGTGGCGCTGAACTACGTAGCGTGAGTACCGAAGTAGTTCTTTATTTTCATGTGTTTGTTTTTTTGATCTAATTATAAATTTTGATTACAAACGAGTCCAATCCAGTTGAGTTTAATCTCAAATTGCTCTAGCTCGGCTTCATAAATTTTGCTTCCACGTTTGTCTTGGCTCAATAGTATAGACAAGTTAAGAGAAGTTTGAGCGTACGTTAACCCCTTTGATTTTTATGATCATGAACAAATAATTTGTAGGCATATGCAAGTCCGATATGAGGGTGTATTAAGATGAGTTGATGAGCTAAAACAGTTGGAGGCAACCTCACATCAAGTATTGGTGCCAACCCCAAAAGAATAGGCTTGAATTTATATATATACCATCTTTTGATTGACCTTTACAAATCATACTTCACAATAAAGCTAGAAAAAGACTAATCAAATGTAGTCTAAATGAAATGGCTAATTATAGTATAATCAAGTTATTCAAATAGATCCAGCCCAGAATAGTGGTGTGTTATTGGGTCGATACTTCAAATTGTGTCCTCCAACACAGCTTGCTTGGAAGCCATGGCAAGCTTTTATCCTGTCAAGTGTATTAGTAGAGTGATTAGACTTAGAATCTCTAAGATATTAATCTCTAAACTAAAAAATTAACAAAAATCATAATAGAAACAAAGTTAACTTAAGGTGAAAAATGGCATGTCCGATTTAACAGGTTCTACTATTGCAGGGCCAATCATACTCAAAAGAAAAGTTTACTTCTGGTTCAAAAGAAACACTAGTTGTATATTTAACATATACAAATCGAACATTATTTTCACGGAGTTGGGCAAAAAAAAGAGCAATGTTATTCAACTCAAATAAAATTCAAACAATTACAATTTAAATGTATATCATCTATTAGATAAGTGAGTCTCATCAATTTTTTTAGTGATATCCGCTCATTCAACACTTATTTAAGGAATGTACATTTGGGTTAAAAATTTTGAGTTCTATTTAACTTGTGTAGCATTTTACGTAAAAAAAAAAAAAAAAAGGCTCTTAGGTAAAGATAGCTTATCTAGTCCACGAGATATAAACAAAGTGGAGAACGAGTACGTAATGCATGAGAATCTGTCGACATGCATATGAAATTTTCAGTCTAATAGACAACAATAGATCATTAAGATATTACACAAATGCTCACGTTAAGTCCCCCATTGGTATGGCGGGAATAATGTTTAAACAATACTATTGAGATATAATTTGGAGATTTAATGATTGTGGTCATTAAATTGTCAATGGATTTCAACATTAAAATATCATCGAGTCTCAACACTATCAATCGAGTGGCCATAATACATTAAATTCCTAAATTATATCCTTAAATTAAGTCCCAATAAAATTAGTGATAATGTTTATGTTCCTTAATACATNGTATATTTAACATATACAAATCGAACATTATTTTCACGGAGTTGGGCAAAAAAAAGAGCAATGTTATTCAACTCAAATAAAATTCAAACAATTACAATTTAAATGTATATCATCTATTAGATAAGTGAGTCTCATCAATTTTTTTAGTGATATCCGCTCATTCAACACTTATTTAAGGAATGTACATTTGGGTTAAAAATTTTGAGTTCTATTTAACTTGTGTAGCATTTTACGTAAAAAAAAAAAAAAAAAAAAGGCTCTTGGGTAAAGATAGCTTATCTAGTCCACGAGATATAAACAAAGTGGAGAACGAGTACGTAATGCATGAGAATCTGTCAACATGCATATGAAATTTTCAGTCTAATAGACAACAATAGATCATTAAGATATTACACAAATGCTCACGTTAAGTCCCCCATTGGTATGGCGGGAATAATGTTTAAACAATACTATTAAGATATAATTTGGAGATTTAATGATTGTGGTCATTAAATTGTCAATGAATTTCAACATTAAAATATCACCGAGTCCCAACACTATCAATCGAGTGGCCATAATACATTAAATTCCTAAATTATATCCTTAAATTAAGTCCCAATAAAATTAGTGATAATGTTTATGTTCCTTAATACATTCATGTGCACTCCTCCAAGAGGTCACGCCCTCTTTTAGGTGGAAATTTAAATTTATTAGGGGGTTTCTTGAAATTGTGCAATGATATTGGACAATTTACACACACACACACATATATATATTAATCCTTGTGTGTATTCCATCAAGAAATACTTATATGCATCTCGCTTTATAAGTCCACCCTTTTAGATTAATATCAATATCTAATTTCCAGAAGTAAAAAGATTAATTATTTGCATCTTCGTCTTATATGGTCAACCCATTTCGTCTTGTACCGACTATTCTGTTGAGTTCAACAATTAATTATCGTAACTTGAGTTGATCTAGACCATATTTTCAAAGGAATATAAGTGACTAATTCTTAAAGGATGTAAAAAAAAATTGAATTTAAAATATCTGAGTTATCAAAAACAAGTCCAAGCATATTACCAAGAACACTGTTTTTGTTGAAAATATTGTGGAAGAGAGAGAGATTGATTTTTTTGGAACGAAAAAGGTTATAAGAACAATATCTGTAGAATATTTACCGAAAATATGCATGTAAAATGGTCAAAATACAACTTATAAGATGATGCAGTTGAGAATCAATCCCCTTGCCCACATGCAAAGCTTAGTATTTGTAGCCTTTCTCATACAAGCTCTCAGAGGCCAACCCATCCGAACTTCCACCGGTGTACTTTCCCAGAGTGGCCTCCGAGTTCGCCTTGCACCTTGCCAGAAATGCCGCCTGAGCTTTTTCGACATTCTCCTTCTGTCCACCCCATATCTTGAGTGTGCTTTTCTGCAGAGCTCGCCCAAATGAGAAAGAAAGAGTCCATGGTTTCAACACCTCCAACTTATTCATGGCGTTTAGGTTCACCGTCGCCTCTTCCTCGCTTTGTCCACCTGAGAGAAACACAATCCCTGGTACTGCCGGTGGCACAGTCCGGCGCAGTGCTGCCACTGTGCATTCGGCAATCACTTCTGGTGCAACCTGTGAAACAAGACGAAAAATTGTCTTAATTTATGTGTTCTTAGTGATATTTTTTCCTCCTTTTTTTTTTCAATGGGATTCGAGTCAATTTACGTATATTTTGATTAATCTCATTTTTCAGTTCGGTCAGAAACAGACCCTCTATGCCAACTAAAATATTAATCCCCTCCCCGCTTTAGTCAAAAATAAATAATTCACGCTTCAAATTAAAATATTCATGAGAAATAAATCTTTCATGATCTGTATGTAATAAATTATTAAAATTCAAACTTAAAATATGTAAATTTATAATTCGCCTGTGTTACCTAAGATTTGGCCAACCAATATTATTTCAAGCTATAGCTATCATATTACCTTTGGGCTATCAGAGCCCGGTGTGACCATGTTGGGCTTCAAGAGTGTTCCTTCAAGAAGAACATGTTGGTCATTGAGTGCCTTATAAACCGCAGCTAGCACAGTCTCAGTCACAGCAGCACATTTCTGAATAACATGACTCCCATCGGTCAAAATCTCTGGCTCAACAATGGGCACAAGTCCATTCTCCTGACAAATAATCGCATAGCGAGCCAAGCCCTGCGCATTTTGCTGAATGGCCAACTCAGAAGGCTCAGTGGCACCGATTTTCAGGACCGAACGCCACTTGGCGAACCGAGCACCGGCTTTATAGTACTGCTGACAACGAGCTCCGAGAGAGTCGAAGCCCTGAGTGGTGGTCTCGCCATTGGTTCCGGCCAACTCGACGGTTCCCTTGTCGACTTTGATGCCCGGAATGACGCCGTTTTCTTGGAGGACTTCCACGAAAGGCTTGCCGTCGGAGGTTTTCTGGTAGAGGGTCTCCTCGAAGAGGATAACACCGGAGAGGTAGGGGAGTGCGTTGGGGGCTGTGAAGAGGAGTTCACGGAGGGCCTGGCGGTTGGACTCGACGTTCTCGACGTTGATGCTCGACAGGCGTTTTCCGATGGTTCCGGTGCTCTCGTCGGCGGCCAGGATACCTTTGCCGGGTGTGGCAATGTACTTGGCGTTCTTGATCAGCTCATCTGGAGAGAGAGCATGAAGTTCAATGGAAGGAAAAGTCAGTCGCATCTCATGGAAGACTAAAAAGAACAGTGTTTTTGAAGTTATTTTTAANGACATGCATATGAAATTTTCAGTCTAATAGGCAACAATAGATCATTAAGATATTACACAAATGCTCACGTTAAGTCCCCCATTGGTATGGCGGGAATAATGTTTAAGCAATACCATTAAGATATAATTTGGAGATTTAATGATTGTGGTCATTAAATTGTCAATGAATTTCAACATTAAAATATCACCGAGTCCCAACACTATCAATCGAGTGGCCATAATACATTAAATTCCTAAATTATATCCTTAAATTAAGTCCCAATAAAATTAGTGATAATGTTTATGTTCCTTAATACATTCATGTGCACTCCTCCAAGAGGTCACGCCCTCTTTTAGGTGGAAATTTAAATTTATTAGGGGGTTTCTTGAAATTGTGCAATGATATTGGACAATTTACACACACACACATATATATATATTAATCCTTGTGTGTATTCCATCAAGAAATACTTATATGCATCTCGCTTTATAAGTCCACCCTTTTAGATTAATATCAATATCTAATTTCCAGAAGTAAAAAGATTAATTATTTGCATCTTCGTCTTATATGGTCAACCCATTTCGTCTTGTACCGACTATTCTGTTGAGTTCAACAATTAATTATCGTAACTTGAGTTGATCTAGACCATATTTTCAAAGGAATATAAGTGACTAATTCTTAAAGGATGTAAAAAAAAATTGAATTTAAAATATCTGAGTTATCAAAAACAAGTCCAAGCATATTACCAAGAACACTGTTTTTGTTGAAAATATTGTGGAAGAGAGAGAGATTGATTTTTTTGGAACGAAAAAGGTTATAAGAACAATATCTGTAGAATATTTACCGAAAATATGCATGTAAAATGGTCAAAATACAACTTATAAGATGATGCAGTTGAGAATCAATCCCCTTGCCCACATGCAAAGCTTAGTATTTGTAGCCTTTCTCATACAAGCTCTCAGAGGCCAACCCATCCGAACTTCCACCGGTGTACTTTCCCAGAGTGGCCTCCGAGTTCGCCTTGCACCTTGCCAGAAATGCCGCCTGAGCTTTTTCGACATTCTCCTTCTGTCCACCCCATATCTTGAGTGTGCTTTTCTGCAGAGCTCGCCCAAATGAGAAAGAAAGAGTCCATGGTTTCAACACCTCCAACTTATTCATGGCGTTTAGGTTCACCGTCGCCTCTTCCTCGCTTTGTCCACCTGAGAGAAACACAATCCCTGGTACTGCCGGTGGCACAGTCCGGCGCAGTGCTGCCACTGTGCATTCGGCAATCACTTCTGGTGCAACCTGTGAAACAAGACGAAAAATTGTCTTAATTTATGTGTTCTTAGTGATATTTTTTCCTCCTTTTTTTTTTCAATGGGATTCGAGTCAATTTACGTATATTTTGATTAATCTCATTTTTCAGTTCGGTCAGAAACAGACCCTCTATGCCAACTAAAATATTAATCCCCTCCCCGCTTTAGTCAAAAATAAATAATTCACGCTTCAAATTAAAATATTCATGAGAAATAAATCTTTCATGATCTGTATGTAATAAATTATTAAAATTCAAACTTAAAATATGTAAATTTATAATTCGCCTGTGTTACCTAAGATTTGGCCAACCAATATTATTTCAAGCTATAGCTATCATATTACCTTTGGGCTATCAGAGCCCGGTGTGACCATGTTGGGCTTCAAGAGTGTTCCTTCAAGAAGAACATGTTGGTCATTGAGTGCCTTATAAACCGCAGCTAGCACAGTCTCAGTCACAGCAGCACATTTCTGAATAACATGACTCCCATCGGTCAAAATCTCTGGCTCAACAATGGGCACAAGTCCATTCTCCTGACAAATAATCGCATAGCGAGCCAAGCCCTGCGCATTTTGCTGAATGGCCAACTCAGAAGGCTCAGTGGCACCGATTTTCAGGACCGAACGCCACTTGGCGAACCGAGCACCGGCTTTATAGTACTGCTGACAACGAGCTCCGAGAGAGTCGAAGCCCTGAGTGGTGGTCTCGCCATTGGTTCCGGCCAACTCGACGGTTCCCTTGTCGACTTTGATGCCCGGAATGACGCCGTTTTCTTGGAGGACTTCCACGAAAGGCTTGCCGTTGGAGGTTTTCTGGTAGAGGGTCTCCTCGAAGAGGATAACACCGGAGAGGTAGGGGAGTGCGTTGGGGGCTGTGAAGAGGAGTTCACGGAGGGCCTGGCGGTTGGACTCGACGTTCTCGACGTTGATGCTCGACAGGCGTTTTCCGATGGTTCCGGTGCTCTCGTCGGCGGCCAGGATACCTTTGCCGGGTGTGGCAATGTACTTGGCGTTCTTGATCAGCTCATCTGGAGAGAGAGCATGAAGTTCAATGGAAGGAAAAGTCAGTCGCATCTCATGGAAGACTAAAAAGAACAGTGTTTTTGAAGTTATTTTTAAAATAAAAATAATTTCTACAAACAGCAATAGCAATTATTGATAAGCAATTAACAAATTATTCTATATACATCTTTGTGTGGAAATTATACAAATGCATGTGTATATGTGAACTGTTAAACATAGATTAGAGGATGAGAGCAATTCAGGGTAAGAAAACAAATTAAAATGAAAAAAATGGAAAATTTTGATATTTAAAAAATATTTTAAATAGCATTTTAAGAAACTAGTGAGAAAAAGTTGTGTATATCATTTTTCAATTTGAATGTGCTACCATGCTTGGAAAAAAAATATAGTTTAAAGAAATTGAATCAAGGATTCAATCTTTAACATAACCATTTTTTATATATCGCCTTAAATTCAAGCTCGATAATTTGTAATATAGATTAAACCCGAATTTTATACGGTCAAGCCAACTCAAACTTGGGCGGGTAGAGTGCTATTGCTGGTTGAATGGCTTGGAAACCNGGGATTCGATCTTTAACATAACCATTTTCTATATATCGCCTTAAATTCAAGCTCAATAATTTGTAATATGGATTAAATCCGAATTTTATACGGTCAAGCCAACTCAAACTTGGGCGGGTAGAGTGCTATTGCTGGTTGAATGGCTTGGAAACCATGCAATCCATAATGAGCTAATTCTAACAGCATATACTAAAATTAGAAACACAGTCTTCTTGCTAATAGCTCTACGTCTATATATGTATGTTCCATTGTATAAATTGACAGTTACACGTGGGTGCATGAGAGAGAGAGAGAGAGTGTACCAGCATATTTTCCTACGAAGGCCGACATAGCAAATGCTTAGGTTGATGCTTGATAGAGAAAAAACAAGACGATAATACAAAAAGAAGAACCAATCTATATAGATCAGTTTTAACGGAATATGCCAATAGGATTCAATGTGCCATTTTATTGACACGTGTCAGAAGATTAGCCTAACGAGGGTTATCATCCTGGGATAGAGGAATGAGTGATCGCTCTCCATGCCAAATGGCGCTGATATCATTCAACTCTATCTTACTCTCGTGAAGGAAAACTCTGGAAAAGCTCTTACCACTCATCTCCTACTTTTGTTTTTTTTTTCNCAATGGGATTCGAGTCAATTTACGTATATTTTGATTAATCTCATTTTTCAGTTCGGTCAGAAACAGACCCTCTATGCCAACTAAAATATTAATCCCCTCCCCGCTTTAGTCAAAAATAAATAATTCACGCTTCAAATTAAAATATTCATGAGAAATAAATCTTTCATGATCTGTATGTAATAAATTATTAAAATTCANCAGCACTTGAAGAGCACAAAGAGTTATATCTCACTAGCAGTTTTTTGGAACATAATAGCCAATAATGAAAATAAAAAATCACATCAAAAGCAAAAGCAAAAAGAAAAAAAAAAAAAAAAAAAAAAATNGAAGTAAGATTTGGCCAACCAATATTATTTCAAGCTATAGCTATCATATTACCTTTGGGCTNTCAGCACTTGAAGAGCACAAAGAGTATTATCTCACTAGCAGTTTTTTGGAACATAATAGCCAATAATGAAAATAAAAAATCACATCAAAAGCAAAAAGAATAAAAAAAGTAGTTCAATCTATAATACATTGATATTTCTCAGAACGAGTTTGAGTAAATCAGATTCATATGAATATTATTTCACACATGCAGAGACTGAATTTCACAACTCGAACGACTCCAATCAAGGGAACAACCTTACATTGTGCTAATGTTTCTCCTCACTTCAAAAGCAACTAAATGATACACGTACCTCTAATACCATCATCAACTATAAGCTGCCTGGGCTGACACAGTATAGGAAGGGAGCTAATCAGTTTCAAGCAGTCAATGGAAAGATTACACCAGCCTAGACCACAAAATACAGGGTTAGCAAACTAAAGGGGACATATAACCTCACCACCCGTGACAACAATCCCATACACATCCAACACAATTCGCGTAAATCACGCATCCCACCAAACAATCTCGCGTGTGCCTCGTGTTTAAAACAGCAGAGAAAGCTGGGAAATGCAAGTCTATTGAAGCCAAAAATATTTCAAAACAGAAATGTCCAGCACTAATGACATTATTGGTTAAAAAAAAAAAGTTCAGCAAACTGTTCTCTGGGCAATTAACTTATGATTGGGTTGGACAAATATACATCCCTTCCAAAACTATAGTGAGGACCCATTGTCACATCCCAAAAAAAAAGGAGGTCCATTGCTTGGTGGTCAATCATCATCTGTGCCAAAGTATCGGTCCCCAAACTCGCCCATGCCAGGTATAACACGGAAATCTGCATTTAAACTAATTTCAATTTCTGAGGTCACAATCTTAATTCTTGGAAACCGCTTGCAAACCACATGCACTCCTTGAGGTGCCTGAAGCCAAAAAGACTTGTCAGAAAGGTGCATTAGAAACTGGCAAGATCCTATACTGCATTACTTTCCGGGAGAAAAAAAGATCCTATACCATGTTGGGGTTATTGACTTACAGATATGAGATTAAGGAATATGATGTTGGACTCTGGTACACCCTTCTTCAAAAGTAATGAAATAGCTTGAACAGCTGAATTCCCTGTAGAAATGGTTTCACAGTTGGAACATATATGCACAAGTATATAAGGCTTCTGTTCAACTTAAGCACTTTAATGTTCCACTCAGGCGCACACACACCCGTACACATAGTGTAAGCATGTATGTGTGTTTTTGTGCATGAATACACATAGACCCCTGTATTTAAATGAAACTAGCTTGAGAAGGGTAATTCTTCGTAGTGAAAAAACAAACCTGTGCCTAGGATGGGATCCAACAATAGAACATGCCTCTCTGAGATGTCTTGCGGCAGTTTTTCATAAATCAGCTGCACAGTAATGTGCAACATGACCAAGCATCAGAATATAAAAAACAATTGTAGAGCACACCCTGCAAAACACATCCACATGAATGACGGAAGAGTGAGAGAGAGAGAGGGGCATGTAAACCTGCTGACCATTGTCACCCTCTCTGTGAATAAGAATCTTCCCAATCTTGATACCTTTACAACATGCTCGCAAAGCATTCTCCATGCTCTCGCCACTGCAACCAATTAGAGATTATTTAGCTGTTAAAGGAATTCAAAAACATAACTATGAAGACGAAAGGAACAATGGAAAAAACGGTTACCTAACTACTAATATTTTATTAATTCACAAGAGGCAATAGTCATTTACTAATATTGGGGAATCTATACAAAGATAGGTCAAGCATCTCGTAGACATTTCTCTTTTAAATCACGCACCAGAGCATGAAGCCTGGCTGGATAGTACTAGGCAATGGGTTGATCTCATCAGACGTTCATAATACTATTAATAAACGAGAGTGTATACTGCTACTTCCAAAAAATATGTAATGAATTCTCTCTTACAACTGTACCAATAGATGAAAAAAAAATTGAAAACCAGTGACAAACATGTGAAACAAATATATACAAGAGAGTGCGAGAGCCGATAAGTTTCGCCATCTGAGATGTATCTACATATTCATATAAATATTGTGGAAATCACAATTCAGCATTTGAAACATTGAGTCAATTTGTATACCTTCTAATTACGGAGACACCACATAACCTCTTACAGAAATCCACACCGGTGTACACTGACTCTGCATGTTCACAACAAAAGACGTCATGAAAGTGACAAGCAAAGAGTGAAAACACAAAAGACATTCATAATATCATCACCAAGCATGAACTTCGTCAACAAACAGATGCATCTTAAAAAAATGTCATTCAGGTCTTTCTTTGAATCCAACTTCAAGCAACCAGACAGGGTAAACGAGACCCCGAAAGAACCCAATGTTTTGCCCTCCCTTGATCAAATAGTACATTTTCTAACATTAGTAATCCAGTAAGTTAACTGATAAATGAAATTATGTCCAGAGTCTATCTCAAAAGAGCATGAGGTCACAAACCAATCACTCCTTAAAAGTTCTCTTGTCAGTATAAGAGCCATTAAGGCATAGCAGAATTCATGGACATATCAAAACAGCTTAAACTATTGCAATCTCAAGTTGTTATTGCTACACACCAAGCATATGTTATTTAAAAAGTTTGAGACCAAGGAACTAATATAACTATTCCTCTAAGGCCCGTTTGTTTTGAGTATTAGAGTGGTATAAGGAGGTGGTATTGGGAAAATAGTACGTGGGACCTATCTTATACGTTGTTTGTTTGGCATTTAATAGTTAGTACTATTTTCCGGGTCGTAATACCGACCCGCTATAAACAGTAGCTATAATGCCTTGTGGAAGGTCTTAATGAATACCACCTAGGGGGTGGTATTATATTCTTGGTATAGGTATTATAAACTAAAAAAGACTGAAATGCCCTCCGGTACAATTCTCATATAAAAGCCTAGCCGCAATTTTTGACTTTTTAAAGGTTAAAATTGTCTTTTACATTGGTTAGCCGCAATTGTTGACTTTTTTAAGTAGGTATTACACAGATAATATTTGTGATAAACAAACAAGGCGAAGGATGAGATTATAGTTTAACACCGGGTATAATATACTATTGGATTGGAGTGGAATGGATATAAAACCTTACACCACCTAAATTTTATACTCGAAATAAAAATGCCCTTAATATTATAGGGTATAGATTAAAAAATGCATCACATAGTTGGCAAGAAATTCAAGANGCTATTGGATTGGAGTGGAATGGATATAAAACCTTACACCACTTAAATTTTATACTCGAAATAAAAATGCCCCTAATATTATAGGGTATAGATTAAAAAATGCATCACATAGTTGGCAAGAAATTCAAGATATATAATATAACTGATATGCTGAACATGAAGTACATCTTCTTTGGGGCACAAAAGTGTCCCGTTGACATGGTAGGATAGGTCCAATGGGTTTAACTGAAATTCCATTGGTGAAATTGATGAGATGCAAATTAAAAAATTCCAATCTAAACTAACTCAGAATACGATGACCTAAACTAGATCAAGCTGGGGAAGAAAGAATTTAAAAGTCCAGAATATAGACTTCTTGAGTGGGTAGCGGCTTACCAGTTGGAGTGATCACCTGCTTTTCTGTAAAAGGAAGATGTCCCAGGCCATGTTCAACAACCTAATTAAGGTGTATGGAGCATACTTGATGAGTAAACATAAAAATGAAATGAATCCTCCCATCCTACAACAAAACTAGAGGCTAGCAATAAACCTAGCTCACAGCAACAAATACCCACCAAACGAATCAGCCGATCAGAATAAAAGATGAAATCATGTGTCGTCGTCTGAGCATCACGTATGAGTGTGTGCATACCACGTATCTGGAGAAACACACAACTATCAAAGGGAGCCAATACATGACAAGCAGAACCCACAAGAACATGACAAGCTGATGCTTTACTCAAAGGAAAATATAGAACCACGGGAAATGAATCCCCAAGACACAATAAGTAGAAAATTGAAATCACTAAATAATAAGAAAGAGTACCTGAAAAGTTGATTGAATGACATACAGATTAGGATATATTTTACAAAGATCATGTTGACCAAGCTTTGTCCGAATATGCTGAACAATCAGATCAATTGCTACATGGTTGTCTCCCCCGCGGGGAATGATAATATCAGCATACTTCTTTGTTGGAAGAATGAAATCATCAAAAGCAGGCTTCACAAATTTTGAGTACTGCACCATGATTTACTTTGTCCATCATTAATAAATAAAAAAATAACTATAATAACTTCATCAACATATAACAAAGTAAAGAAACAGGAGCTACGGCATGGCACAACTGAAAAGGAAACAGCTTGAATTCATCAACATAAAATGTAGCAAAAGGTAAGGAGAAAATTCTAAGAGGTGATTCATATATAATTGAAACACAATGGCTGCATGTCATTCTGCCTCACTGATGAGAAAGTATCAAGGCAAAAACAAACTTAGGTGGGGTAAATTGTATAGTCCCACCAGAATATGGGAACATCCACCAATCTCTGTGCACAACAATCCACCAAACCCTAATTAGCTTTACAAGTTTGTCTCTATTTCCTTTGAAAATCGGAGTCAACATATTGCTAACCTGATCAAGCACCATACCGATATCTCTATCCTTTTCAACTGTGTCGCGCCTTATTCTCCTTGCCAGGCGTACATCAGCATCTGCACTAAATGTATTCAATGTGAAGAATATAAGATTAACAACACAGCTTATTAAGATAATGAAGTCATAGTTCATTATGGAAGTAAATGACATCAGGAATAATCACTCGCACATCAAAATCAAGTTCAGCAACCTAGTTTCAACAGAAATAACAAGACTAGTTATAAATGAAGATAAGAAACCAAACAAGAAAAAACAATAGTGACACACAAAACTTCCAAAATTCGGCATGCAAATGCCTGTTTTAAAATATTTCACATTGCAAGTCATTCACTGAAATGCTTCAAGAAATACAGCTGTGGCAGTATGGCGAATTCATAAGCCAGAGTTCAATGCTAAATACTAGGAAGAAATTAGGATCCAAACAACTTAAAAACAATAAGACTGCCTTATTTTTTGTGCCTGTAATCAAAATATGCACAATTTATGCCCCAGAGTGCTAAAGAGCCAGAAGATAGGATAAACCTTTCAAACAACAAAGATCATGCATCCAATCATAGAAAAGGAAAGAAAATAACCTGCATCAACAAAGATCTTCATGCTCATTAAATCTCGGACACGAGGATCATGGAAAATGAGTATACCTTCCAAAATAATCACATCTGAAGGATTAACCTACCAAAGATTTCACAGCAACAGGGTCAGAGATGCAAATGACATGAAATGAAAAACAGAAAGAAGAAATTCCAGTTCAGTTAAAGATTCAGGTTCGGAGCTAAAGTGCCAGAGAACCCTTCTGATGGGGATCGTGTAGGAATTGGATATTCAATTCCTACACGATCCCCATCACCTTCACATAGAGGTGTGTTACAGGGTCATGATAAAATTGATTTGTAATAGAAGTTAGAAACTAAAAACGTAAATACAAACAGAAATACGATTATAGTTAAATTGATTTACGACTTCTTTTAATACTCCATGTTTAACAAATTTGAAATGTACCCTTCTAGCTGGGCAGATGTTTTTGTAACTCTTGAAGTCATATTTTGGAATATCTATTGGTTGCCCATGCTTCAGCTTCTCCATAGCACACAATAATTGCTCGGTGTCAAAAGCATCTGAAGGTACAGGAATATTATGTATTAAAAAGAAGCCATGGTCTCAACATGAAAACAAAAGTATTAAAAAGAAGCCATACTCTCTGTATGAAAACCATACACTGTAACTTCCATTTGAGAGTATCATAATGAGGTCACATTGCCCACCAACCCAAGCAACCAATGCACACATAAATTATATTGAAATTAAGGAATTACTAACATGCTTTTTCTAACACAGTTACACCCAAAATAAAATCATATGGTCTATTCAATGTAGAACAAGATCAGATCCTCAGGCTTTCAAATGTAAAATGGAAAAAGGTCATAAAAGAACCTTTACAAATAGTATACAACTATATTTAGTCCTCTGTATGCATATATTCATAACTCCAGACTTCTTGGGTGCAACAGAAACCATTTCTCTTGGATACAATTAAAGCGAAACTGAATGGTCAACTTACAAATTTGAAATTAAACAGTTTCAATCAAGATACAAAAACTCACCAGGATGGTCAAAGTTGTATTCATGAACTCTTGTAAGCTCCTCTGGAGTTAAATTGTGATAAAAGGAATCCTGCCAGAAAATCACTCTTGAGATATGCATATGCTACAGAAATAGATCACCTTGTTTACATGATCAAAAGATGGTATAAAGCGGCTGCAAAGTTTAGTAGGCGCTTAAAATGTAGAGTAGACATTTATTTTGGGAAATTGAACCCAATCAAATGGTTTTCGTAAAATTCTTTTCTTTTCTTTTTTCTTCATTTTTTTGTGCTGCTGAGATGTCAGTCTATATAAAACTTATATGGCAATTAGACGACAAGAAGCTGGAAATATGAAGAAACAACATTGAAATTTGAACTGCTTTGGTATCATTTCAGTAACAACGTGGATGACAACCCCCACCCCTCACCCACCCTTGCCAAAACTGCCTTTTTTTTTTTAAACAGTACCCTTGCTAAAACTTCAAAAAAAAGAAAAGAAAAATGGAAAATAATGCAACGATTGAAACCTGAAACAAAAGTAGGCAAAACTGTAAATTTGATTAAGAAGCATGTGCAAATATCCTTCCTATGTTTGGATTTGTTAATGGTCAGTAGTTAGTATAGCACCACAGGATGATTTCAAAAATCGTAAGACTCTTTAAAGTAATAAAATAATAATTGACAAAGATTGCAAGGTTGTATCAATTTTTGAAGTATGCCAAATTTGACATATATGTGGAAAAGAAGAAAAGAAGACTCGCCACAAATCAAATAAGTTCAGGACATGATCTGAAATTTAATAAGGTGGAATAGTTTTTTTCATTTGAAAAGACAATACTTAAAAGACATATATGCAAAATAAGCCCAACACTACTACACAATCGTACCGTTGAAAGCAGACAAAGAATTACAGAGAAATGAATGGAGGACGTAAATAGCATGACAAAATCCACTTTAAATTCCTAGATTTCAAAGACGGTACATAACAAGAAAATAACAATGATGATGCAGAAATAATTTCTATATGAAATATTTTCTACCCATAAAATGACGTTTTCTACACTCTTTATGAAGTGTAAAGAAAGACCTGGTTAACAAGTACAACACGCTGATCATGAAGTTGCTCAATGATCATATCACAAACTGTAGTCTTCCCTGATGCTGCGCCCCCAGCAACTCCTGCCCGCAGAATGTTTATTAGAAACATGAATCAATCCAAAATGCAGCAGACGCAAATACTTACTGTAACATATATTTATGTCTTCCTGATGCAAGTAAAGATGTAACAACAAACTGGACCATTTCTTAACATACAGAAAACATTACACTCATGACTCATAACAATCAACTAAGAATCTTAACTTGATAGGATAGCTGTAATCTTTATTATAATGAGAACAAATTTGAAACATGTTTTCTTCAAAATACTAAATTCAAACAACCTGGTAGTTGAACTTCTTTAAGATTCCAATTTCCACTAGTCAAAAGCCCATAGATGTTGAAATTCAGGGCACCATAAGGCATACACTATATCTCCACTAAAANGACCACAATTTCAATTATTGGGTTGAAGGCGTAATTGCACTAGTACAAATTGAACTTCTTTAAGATTCCAATTTCCACTAGTCAAAAGCCCGTAGATGTTGAAATTCAGGGCACCATAAGGCATACACTATATCTCCACTAAAAACTCTNAACTTCTTTAAGATTCCAATTTCCACTAGTCAAAAGCCCATAGATGTTGAAATTCAGGGCACCATAAGGCATACACTATATCTCCACTAAAAACTCTTTTCTTCACACAACTAGCCATTTTGTTGGTCCAACCCATGCCCCCACATGTAAAGTGGCAATTACTTGTTAAACCACTGAAAAAATAATTCAGGCAAAATAATGAGCTCCAATTGTGTCTAAACTATCAATGTGGCTGGCAACCATATAGGCATTCAGATGATAAGAAAGAGTCTCAACAGAATACCCCCGCATATTTTGTGCTGGGCAGGTACACATGGTACTTCTGCACTGGACCCACAACATTCCCTTTCATTGTGCAATACCTTCTAAATGACAAGCACCATCTTTTTACCATACTATACCAATCATAACTAGCACTCCCATCTTTCCCACCATATTTTTAGTTAAAACTTGTCCTAATCATCCATCCAATGTTTTTAATTCAACTTTTCAGACATTCAACTGAAACCATAATTTCCTCTATTGAGTGTGGATGTGAATCTAATTTAATACATCAAGTACTCAATTTATTTTCCCTTAATTTTAGGACCATATAAGTGTATACGTTACAGAGGTTACAATTAATGATATTCTTATTTGGGAAAGTTTGTGCTAAAATATTTCATTTGTAGGTTTGGAATAGGAGGATGAAGAATCATTTCTGCCAGATGGTGAAAACTATTATAAATTCAATGCATTTTCTCCAATACCATGAAAGCAAACTGCTCTGTTTAGACCAATCAGAGAGTAAATGTTACTTAAGGTCTCCTGTGCTGATGCATACCAATGACAAAAGGTTGCTTATGCGCATTTTCAGTTGCCGAGGTTGTTGGTCGCTCCTCCTCTGAATTTCTAGAGTCCAATCCATTCAAGTGAAATCCAGAAAGATGAACCCGTGATGAAGCCTCTATCAGATCTTCAACTGGATTGGAACCCATGGGCTGAGCCCTACAAAATGCAAAATCAAAGAGTAAGTTTTAAGTGGATATCCATTAGTAACACAAACAACCAGGATATCAACAATTGTCACATTCCACCCTTTGCATGTAAATGAGATTGCACCCCAACATGAATAGATGCAATTACAAATGATGTAATAAATATGGCTTGTTCATATTGTGGGATCGCACAAAAAAAATCATCATTCTCGGTAATTATTTCGGAGATCCTGAACTTTATCATATCATTACTAAAAGTCAATGAACATTGACCAACTTAGTAACTCCATGTTTGATAGATTAAGAGACATTATCTTATTTTTATGCATTTAACATGATACTAGGAAGGGCCAATCAATTAAATTTACGACATTTGTTCATTACCAAACAGAAAAAGACATAACAATTGCCTTCCTGACATCCACTGCCATCTTTAATTTCTATTTACGACTCTGCTTGATTACGGAGATTCCAGAATCATTTTATGAATGATAGACAATCTTCCGATTTCCATCACCTCCTGGAACATCAATGCACCTTGAAGGATGTAAAAACACAATTTACAGTATTGCACTTCTGACAGGTACAGACTCATTCAATTACAATTTTTACTATGAAAGTTCACCAATCCCAATTGCTATCTTCCAAAGCAGATTTAAGCAAAAAGTGTTACAATGAAAGAAAAAAAAAAAAAGAAAGGCTTTGCTCAACAACTTAGATGCTGAATAAAATCAACGACACAACCATAATTTTTTAAAACAGGCTTCATTCTACCTATCCAAAAAACAATCATAATGTAATTCTAAAAACAACAACAGTCTCTTTTGAATCAACAGAAACATTAGCTACTGCTAACTAATGGCCTATCGAATTTAAAGGCCCAATCTTTCCCCAATTGGCATATGCACAATCAAAGATCCAACACTGAATGATCACAAGTCAGTCGCGTTATTAATAAATCGGAGTATAAAACTGAATGAATTATTAGATTCAGCTTAAATTCGTACTCAATAACAGATCAATGAACCAAACGATTACTGTGAACGTACCACTACAGAGAGAGAGAAGATTCTTCCAACGCTAGGCTAGCTTTTGAGGCCCTGCTTAAGCTGATGTTAGAGAGAGACAGAGAGACAAAGAGAGAGAGAATCAACAAACAAACTTTCCTAAGCCTTGACGCGGCGGAGACAACGAATTTATAGAGGAGGAGGAGGAGGAGGAGGAGGAGAAGGAGGATCACGAGGTCTATGTTTGTATAAAGGACTCGAAATTATTTGAAATTACAACGNGAGCGTCCGTAGATTCATCAATGTTAGATTCCTGAATATACCTTATGACTCGAATGAAGATTCAGAGATTGTACAGAGAGAGAGAAGATTCTTCCAACGCTAGGCTAGCTTTTGAGGCCCTGCTTAAGCTGATGTTAGAGAGAGACAGAGAGACAAAGAGAGAGAGAATCAACAAACAAACTTTCCTAAGCCTTGACGCGGCGGAGACAACGAATTTATAGAGGAGGAGGAGGAGGAGGAGGAGGAGAAGGAGGATCACGAGGTCTATGTTTGTATAAAGGACTCGAAATTATTTGAAATTACAACGGAGGCACCTAATTATTGAAGATCTGATAATATTCTGGAAACTGGAAAGGATACGATTTCCTTTCCTTACTGTCATTCGCAGATNAGACAACGAATTTATAGAGGAGGAGGAGGAGGAGGAGGAGGAGGAGAAGGAGGATCACGAGGTCTATGTTTGTATAAAGGACTCGAAATTATTTGAAATTACAACGGAGGCACCTAATTATTGAAGATCTGATAATATTCTGGAAANTAAAGGACTCGAAATTATTTGAAATTACAACGGAGGCACCTAATTATTGAAGATCTGATAATATTCTGGAAACTGGAAAGGATACGATTTCCTTTCCTTACTGTCATTCGCAGATGGTGCAGTGAAAGCTAAGAAAAAACAAAGATCCACGTCAGCTCTGAATCAGATGATGTGGGGCCAACGTACGGACAATGTCGAGACAGGGCTTAGATCAGGTACACTAAAGTGTACATAAGTTGTTGTTACTTAGGAGAACTGAGCGCCGATTAGTGGGGCCAGTTTCATTTTAACGGCCCATAAAGTTAATAACCTAAAGATCCCATTTCCAAACCTACACAACTGGTACCCAATAAACAAGATTCCAATTTATGAAGAAGTATGAAAGAAGTTGGGATTTCTCGAATGGAGGAGGAAAAGTATACAGGGTGCACAGCTGGTCGGTTGAACAGTCAACTCTAATTTAATCTTAGGCATNTCTCGAATGGAGGAGGAAAAGTATACAGGGTGCACAGCTGGTCGGTTGAACAGTCAACTCTAATTTAATCTTAGGCATATAATTTTTAATCATAATTTTAACCCTATCTCAAATTGATGCACTCAATTTGAGTATTATCCTAATTTAATTCAGACGGATTCGGATTAAATTCAGATTAATAATTTTGAGTTATTTTACAGGTTCAATTCAGGTTGAATTCAAAATGGACTTGTTGTTTTAAACCTGATACATATATTACAAAATATTTATCTAAATTAACAACTAACAATTTCAATCAAGTTTTTAGCATAAAAATTATAATATTAAGAATTCAATATTTGAGATAATGCAACCACAACCATACAGAACACAAATAAATACAACCAGAATCCTTATACAAAATATAGAGTTCACTACTTAAATAATGAGTAAAAGAGGCGCACAAAAGACTTCAAAGCAAATTAATTCTAGATTTAAAAATGAATTTATATGATTATAAATATTTAGGTTCAACCCGGTAACAAGAGGTCCACCCAAATTAAATTCGAGCTGGATTTTTTGACCCAAGTCCTAATTTTTTCGAGTTAAGCTTAAGTTGAAATCGAGTTAATCCGCTCAAGTTACACCACTAAAAAAATATTACTATTTGGTCAAGTTCTCTTGGTCAATGCAATATACAAGTCATAAGAAGATTTAAAACTATATCAATCCTTTGAATTAATGGGAGCTGCTCTGTTAAACAAAATTCCTCCTATCCGAAGATGGGTCCTAATCTAATCCTTGATTAGTCAATTACTAAAACGGCAGGCGAAAGAGTATATAAAATAAAGAAAGCCATACTTTTCTTTTGTGGAACAGCCAATGGCATTTTGGACTAATAAATTATTTGTGTCGGCAGCGTCACCCCAATTGTGGAAAATATAAGCTTCAACAGTTAAACCTGTTCCCTGCAAACGTTTTATTTTTGTGTTACGTCACTTTTGTTCATATATTTTAGTGTCAAGTCACTTTTGTTAGATATGAGGTTGGAGTCGATATTCATGTTAATAAAAAATTATTTTATTTTATAATAACTTATATAATATTATTTAAAATTTTAATAAAAGTAAAAAATATTTATATTTTTTTTTACCTATAATACTCATTAAATATTTATTTTTTATTTACGATATCCGTTAATCGTGTTATTTTTATCTAAATTTATTCATGTCATTTTCGAGTGTTGTGTCGTGGCTAGTTGACACCCTTATTCTCCGTTTGATATGATAGAAAAATGAAAGGATAAAAAATTTGAGAGATAAATAAAACATCATGTTTAATAAGAAAATAAAATAAGAAGAATAAAAGAGTGAATTGATTAATTTTTCTTCCAACTCACCAAAATCAATCCCACCAAAATCAAAAGGAAATTTGATGAAAAATTAATTATTTGTGTTGAGATGTATCTTATTTGTCTATAAATTATATATACATTAATTTCATATAAAAATACAATAATAAAATGTGTGTGTGTGTGTGTATATATATATATATATATATATATATAAAATAAATGATCAAAAAATTAAAAAATAAAATAAAATTTTTAAATTGAAAAAAAATAAAATTTCATCTTAACTAGGGATGAAAATTTTCAACTCAACACAATAACACGACTCGAACTCGACATGAATTTTATGACACGAACTTGATTATAATTTGACACGAACTTGAAAATAAACTGACACGCGAATAAAAAATATAAAAGACTCATAATTTTATGACTTAACACGAATTTGACACGATACACGACTCAATTGTCACCCTTAATATTAGACAAAAAATTTAAAAAAAAATTGATCATTTTTATATTCTATCTATCCAGTCAAATACAAAGGAAAGAAAATATATCATTCTTATTTTTTATCATTGAAAGATAAAAAATATATCCCTCCTATTTTTCATTAGAGGTGTCAAACGTATCGGGTTAAACGATTATGTGTCGGATTAAACAGGTGACGGATAAAAAACATGTAAATCCGTAGACATGTTTAATAAACAGGTAAAAAATTTCAACACGAACATGACACGTTTAATGAACAGCTAACACGATACGACTCGTTTAACTCATTTTAAAAAAAAATTATTTTAACAAATATACTTTCCTCAAACGTGTCATAACCCAATTTATTTACTTTCAAATATACTTTCCTCTTATACACCTGAAATTATCCGATATGAAATAACCCAATCCCCCAGCTTCCGAGCCCTCCACATAGACACATAAACAAGTTTTTTTTATTCACACTTAACTACTTACTCTAAAAAAGTAAAGGCCTACTCTCATAAGTGATTAAATGTAAATCAAATGAAAATGTACTTTCTTCGGTTAGAAGAGTTTCAACCAACAGCGCACGTGAAAGCCACGTCACAAAGATTTTTTATTTTTTAAAATAAAAAGGTCCACTACCTTTTTGATATAGGCGACTAAATCCTCCCCTCTCTACTTCTGTATTGACGTGGGACTAAAGAAAAGACAATGCTGTTGCCTGTGGTCAGTTGAGAGGAAAAAGATTCTTTTCTACTCTTTCTTTTTGTTTAGATGGGTTTGTATGGGCAGCTGGGTTTGGGTGGCCGCATAGGTAACGCTATTGGCTTTTGGATATTTTGAAGGATTTTAAGCCAATAGATGTAAAAAAGTTTTTTTTTATTTTGATTCTTTTATTCATAGATGTAAAAATGACACATAGTCCTAAAAAAAAAAAAAGGCTCTTTCTTTACTGATTCATTATTATATATATAATTAATTTATTATTATATTAAATTTATTTAAACGGGTTAATAATTTAATATGTCTCACCTAAACACGATCTATTTATTAAACGTGTCTGGCGAGTCAATCCGTTTATTACCCAAACCCGCATAATTCATATCGATTCGTGTCAATTAATCGTATCGTGTCGTATTTTCATAGACATACTTTCTATCCTTTTTACTTGTCATCTTTTCTACCAAACGAAATATTAAATCTCAGGGACCCTTAAACTTTTCTTCCATTATGTACATAACCAGATGGAAATTGTCTATTTTCCAATACAAGATATGTTCAATTTTACAGATCTATGTCTCTTATAATATATATATATATATATATATATATATATATATATATTACCAATAATGAATTTCATCTATCTCTTGAAATAAATTAAAATGCATCGAAAGATATTTCACTCCTGATTTGACCTTTTGAAGAATAAATAAACTGTGGGAGCATTATCTTTCAATGGATAACATTTTTATGTGATATACTTACATACATAGATGGATCGAATCATTTTAATATCTATTTTGAAAAGTAGCACAAAGTAGTGAGTAGCTTTTTTAGGTATAAGGGGGAAATATCCATGTACCCCCTTAAATTTTTGAAAATTCTATACCTCGTCATCTTAAGCAGTTCATCTTATACGGGTTCAGATTTGGGTCAAGCCCATTAACTGGTCTCCCCAGTTTCAAAAGAGTGATCTCAAGTCTTTTGCCATTCCGAAAAATTTGTCCATTACGGACACAGTATAATCTGGGCTCATGTGTTCCAAGAAGCTATGTCACTGGCCTGTTGGCCCATTTCAGGCGGGTTTGTTTCATATCCATTGCAAATTAGGAGACATTTATTTTTTTGGGTTTATAGCATTTTTTACCTTTAAAGTATATACGTTTTGTCAATTTAGTTCTTGCATTATCAATTTGATCCATAAAAAATTCAATTCTTATTTAAATAATCTCTACACCAAGGAACCGTTAAATGTTTGACTGAATTATCACGTGATATCATCTAAAAGAATGATACGTACTCATTTTTGTTAAAAAAATTAACGCAATATCTAATTAAGGACTAAAGTGTCATAAATTGAAATTTTAGAGAATAAATTGATNTAATTCTTATTTAAATAATCTCTACACCAACGAACCGTTAAATGTTTGACGGAATTATCACGTGATATCATCTAAAAGAATGATACGTAATCACTTTTGTTAAAAAAAATTAACACAATATCTAATTAAGGACTAAAGTGTCATAAATTGAAATTTTAGAGAATAAATTGATAAAATTAATATAATAAAGACCAAACTGATAAAACCAACATACTTTAAACACCAAAAATATTATTAAATCTTTTTTTTTTATTCCCATTACTAAGATTCTTTTTTTTTTTTGGGGGGGGGGGGGGGCCCATTACTAGGATTCATAATCATATAGCTAACTAATTGACATTCAATCGCACTCACACTGATTTAGGTTGTCTTCGATTTATTTAACGTTGTTTCTTGGTTACATATACATTACTGCCTCTGACCTGCATATGCAATTAGATGAGAAAATATTTCATATACTGGTCACATCACATTATTATCATTACCTGATGTCATAATTTAATAAAAAAATAATATGGGTAACTATCTCGTGTATGAAAGTGAGATTTATTTTATCTATTTAATTATTTTTTATTAAATAATAATAATGATATGATATTACCGAATATTTACTCCGATTAGAGAGAGAGAGAGAGAGAGAGTGGCAGCCCAGAGAACCAAAGCCACACACATCTGAAAAGGGGCGGCAGCATGCGTGAATAATATGGAGGAAGGGAAGGGGCAGGGGCCCNCACCGAATATTTACTCCGATTAGAGAGAGAGAGAGAAAGTGGCAGCCCAGAGAACCAAAGCCACACACATCTGAAAAGGGGCGGCAGCATGCGTGAATAATATGGAGGAAGGGAAGGGGCAGGGGCCCAAATAATAATGGCTTCTCATGCAAACATATAATCTTTCTCGTCAAAAAGCCAAAGCAATGAGTTTTTGTATTGCATACTCATTACCTGCTTGTTAATATTTCTCACCTTTTCCCTACATCAAAGTTAATAAATATTATTCTGTTAAAAGGATCGGATTTAAATCAAATTTTATCTAGTTCAAATTTAAACCCAGTTTTAAAATTCCGATCTGATCTTCTGATAAATTTTATTTTTATGGTCCACGTTCAAATTCATTAACAANCGGATCGGATTTAAGTCGAATTTTATCTGGTTCAAATTTAAACCCAGTTTTAAAATTCCGATCTGATCTTCTGATAAATTTTATTTTTATGGTCCACATTCAAATTCATTAACAATTTGAAATCCGATCCATAATTTAGTTCGATTCAAATAACTAAATTTATCCGTGAAATATAAGATTATGACTTCTAATTATAAATAAAAAAATATTTATTCATATCCGACCAATCAAATTTGAATCGAATTTAGAATGTCCATTGAGACACCTACATCANAGGATCGGATTTAAATCAAATTTTATCTAGTTCAAATTTAAACCCAGTTTTAAAATTCCGATCTGATCTTCTGATAAATTTTATTTTTATGGTCCACGTTCAAATTCATTAACAATTTGAAATCCGATCCATAATTTAGTTCGATTCAAATAACTAAATTTATTCGTGAAATATAAGATTATGACTTCTAATTATCAATAAAAAAATATTTATTCGTATCCGACCAATCAAATTTGAATCGAATTTAGAATGTCCATTGAGACACCTACATCAAATGAAGCAATAGGAAGGCAAAGCTAAAAAAACCCATGATTCCAGGCGGATTCTGCACCTAGAATTCTGTTTGGTTTTTTTTTTTTAACTGGGCCCGACATTTTTCGTTTTAGAAACGACTACTTTGGTGTAGGGCCGTCATAAGAATACCTACACTCCTGTTATGATAATGTAATTTCATCATCACAAGGTAAGCAAATTTCATAATTGGAGGGATATAAGCTTGCCTAACCAAAAGTTTTCATCCTTATGTAAAACTGACATGGTACAACTTTTTCATGCTTTGAATTAGTTCAAACCTCTTCTTTTTTTCCTTGACTGGGATTTATACTGGGTTTAATTACCATGAAATATGATTGTGATCACTACTCTTACAAATCATAGTGTGCAAAACCTAGTACTAATGGAGGATCCGAATAGGAAGAAAAAGAAAAATGAGTAAGTCATAAAAGCGATTTAGTATAAACAAACAAATAATGTTACGTTAGACCAAAAATTTGAATAAAAAATAAGAATCAAATGATATGGTACTATAATAATGATGTTTTTATTTTTTGGTTTAATGGTAAGGGACGTTCAGACCAGTTTTCGTGGATCTCGACTTAGCTTCTATCCGATCTGGTCATAGTCAGGTCATTCACGCTAAGACTATCTTTCGTGACCTGATTCCAAAGAGTTGCTAAAATTCGAACTACCTCTTGTTACAATTTGAACTACCTCTTAAAATTAATAATGATGTTTTTAGTCTCACTTTTATTCATTTATAATTCAAATTTTGTTTTCTATGTCACTGCCACTTCAGTTGATTCATATTTTTCGGTCAATTTAACGGTACCACAAATCCAAAATATAATTGATATTCTCTGTATTATAATTTCACTTAATTTCACAGTGTATTTTCCATTGATTGCTCCAAATTACTGTGGCATTTAAAGATTTGCCAGATAAGTCACTACTGTTGGTCTTTGACTCTTTACACTGCTGTATGCTTTGATGCCAAGCCTTCTTCACATACCTTTTTAAGTAAATCTAACTAGAACTCAAGAAATTGAGAGAGAGAGAGAGAGATTCTTCCGCGTGGGGTCCAGTTAATGGGGTCAAGATATTAAAAGAAACATGAAAAAGCTTGCCTCTGAAATCATTTAAATGATGGGATCCAACGTTCGAAAAAGGACTTGAGAGATTTTTGGCTCTTATTCACTTCAAAACCGGTAACGTATTTATTTCTTGTTATATCATGAGGTTGCCCCTCACGGGCATCACCTAACATTTATTCCTACTTTCACCAAATACTGTTATTTTAGTACCTTAAAATTGAACAAGTGGGAATTTATTTGGAGAAAGATAGAGTTCCTTGCGTAGGATCCATCATTTATCTTTTCTCATTTTTGTTTTATCATCATTCATCTGATTCTCTCTATACCCTGTAAAGACGGGAGTTTCGTATATTAAATACGTTTTTACTCGTCTCACTTCATTTTCTATTGATAAAATACAATCATAATAACTCTTATGTGATTTTGAATTAATGAAAAATCATCAAAATTTAAATCTTTGTTTAAGGTGAATGAGAGACACTAACCTAAATTAGTGAAGTGACAATAAATACTTAAATGACAAAAATATTTTTATAATTTCTTAGAAAACATAAATGTTCACCCTTTCCTATTTTTCCTCTTCTCAAACCATGACAAATATGCAAATTGGCACACGCGCACACATTCCTTTCACTCTATTCTCTACGGAGGTTTCACGCACGCAACCCACTCGTCATCGGTCACCACACACATGTATTAATAGAGAAGTCTAATTACAGTTTATCTCATAGTATTGTTCCTCTAACAAATTCATTGGACACAAAGTTGAACTTCATTTTGATTCATGCATGCTTAACTTACTTAGTATTACAATTATAACATCCGATGATCTCAACCGTATGATTAATCATAAGAATTTTTTAATACGCCCGTGCTTAAATTTATGCCACTGCATTGTCATCACTAGTCACAAGGTTCCTAGTGGAATTGATGAGTCGGTTATTTAATCAGGATCCCACATGCCATGTAGAGAGTTATATGGAGGGTATCAGTGTCCAATCCTAGTGCATGATTTAAAAATAACTTCGTAACTCTTATATTGTGTAACTGACGTAGGCATTATTCACTCTGACCAAAAACAGTAAAAGAAGAAGACATAGCATTATCTACTCTCATTGAAATGAGTAACTGGGCATTTCGTATTCAAAAAGTTTGTAAGTATCACCGTTATTTATTTGATGGGTCTAATTGATACATTAAATTCACCAATTTGTGTAGGATTGCCGGACCCAATCCATATGAGTGAGACAGCATTTCCACAACGTAAAAAGGAGCGATGATCCGCACCACAACATATAGTCCAAATCCTTTATAAAGCGATCAAATGAACTAATTTTTGCCGGATCTTGCCGTCCAGTCCAACGTTCAAACGGTCCCACGGATGAACACACTTGTCTTAACCTGATTTGCCTTCTCCACTCACCAATGGAAGAACGGCATCAAAAGGGAATTATAATTCTGTTCAATACATAATGTTACTGGGACTGGGGACATATCCAAGTCAAACCCCCCAAATCGAAGGGTGATAATCCCACCGTTTTTGGCGTCTTTATGTCTGTGTTATTTCTGGGTTTATATCAATTATTAATTAATTATAATTAAACGTATTTAGTAATCGACTGTATCGTATTGACGTGATTTGTTATTTTTATATCGTACTTATGTGGACACTTTGTAATCTATGAATAAAAAATTTAATGGTGAGATTTAGTTTAAGATTCTATTATTATTTAATCAAATGTATATTTATACTTTTTTTACAAATTAAAAATTAATTTAATAAATATAATAACAAAAATGAGTAAAAACATATCTTTTCGTATAAGAATTATATCAATATTTGATAAAAAAAAATAACAAAAAATTGAAATTTTAATCTTACAATACTAGTTAAGCGTGTTAGTCGTGTCAATCTTGTATTGATATTAATCCAATCTATTTATTATTTGTGTTCACACATCAAGTTATTTACGAATTTGTGTTAATAAATAATTAATCATAATTTATTAATTTCATATTAATTTTAAATTATATTTTTGTGTGACGTATGACAAATTGTCACCCCTTACTCAAAACCACCCAACTACTCCGTTAAGTCAATGGGCATTACGTGAAATTCTTTAATTTTGGGGGTCCAAGAAAACAGGACAACGGAACGTTTCTTTCTTCAGTGTCTTTTTATTTTCTCTCTCACTTCTTCTGCTTCAGGAGAACAGAGTACGTAACTCTCTCTGTCTCTTTCTTTCTTTATATCCACTTCCCTCTCGCATTTAATGAGCTTCTTCGAAATTTGAATGCTCATTCACAACACACGAGAAGCTTGTTTCATCTTCCATTTTCTAGCTCAGATCGGATCCAAACTCAATTAATTTCCCATACATCCAAGTGATATATATTTTTTACTCTCCTTCAAATCATCGGACTTCTGCCGGAAATTCGAGAAAGTCGCCGGCGGAAAATCATTGTCTTTGTTCGCAGGTAAGAGTCTTGTCCTTAGCTCTAATTCATTCTGTTTTGTATGTATAACGGCATTTACGTACTGTTGTCTGCAATATATTTCTGCGTCTTACTTTTCATGATCAGATCGTCACATTGTTGATTCGTTGTAGAGTAAGGTTTTTCTGGAATTCTTCGGTTTTTNTATGTATAACGGCATTTACGTACTGTTGTCTGCAATATATTTCTGCGTCTTACTTTTCATGATCACATCGTCACATTGTTGATTCGTTGTAGAGTAAGGTTTTTCTGGAATTCTTCGGTTTTTTACTCTGTCATTCATATAAATACACACACTCAAACACACCAAAAAAAAATAGCTGCTTAGAACTGTTGGTTTATGATTGGAGCTGGACCATAAAACAGTACTGCATAGAGAGGAACAGACTGTTCTTTCTCTGTCTGTGTCTCTCTGCTGTAAGATGTGTGCGTTTTCTCTCTCTACTGTAAGAGAGTAAGCAATTGATATTGTTGTTCAATGTATACTAATTGGGACGGTGTTCATGGTTGCAGAGTGCTCGCTGCAATCAAATCAAAGTAATCTGGCAGAGAGAGAGAGAGGCAACAATGCCGCAGCAAGAAAGCAATCTCAACGCCAAGTTCAACAGTCCTTGCAAGAATCTGAGAGGTCTGAAGGCCTTGATTGCAAACAATAATCCAGACACTTCAAGCACCGAAGAGATCATCAATGACCATGAACTGGCTCAGAGAAAAGCCGAAGAAGCAGGTACTCCTCAAGAAATTAATTCACTATTTGCATATACATTAACGTTAGCATTAGAATTAGCATAAATGAAGAAAATAACAATATTTAGGGTAAAAATCATAATTAGTCCTTAAATTTTGCCCTTTTTTTTTTTGAATTTATACCCTGAACTTCCAATTGTTCTAATTTAGTCCTTTAACTGTCAATTTTGTATTAATTAAGTTTTTTCATCAATTTTTATTGTTAAATCAATTGAAAACTAACCCAATTTAGTCAATTTCAATATTGATCTAATGGTGAAAATGGAACAAAGGACTAAATTGAGACAAAATTGATGATAGTTGTGAGATTAAATTTAGATAATTGAAAGTTTAGAGACTAGATTGATATTAAAGATAAAATTTAGGAATTAATTATGATTTTTACTTAAATATTATTTAAAAAAGAAATTTAGGAGTAGTGTTCTTGACTTATTCTAAAGTCTAAAAGCAGTGGTTGTGTGGTTGCACCCAGAAATCAAGTTTGGAATAGAAAAAGGTTGTGCGGCATATCATGATGCTGTGCAGTTGGATTAGGCAGATCTTCTAAAAATGAGAAAGGAGTGGTGCCCACTAGCCCCCATTACTTGGACCGATGCGGGCCCACCTTTGGAGTGGTGGGTCCAATCAGGGCCCACTTTGCACACTCCTACTAATTATTAGTAATATAACATCTTGATTAGTGCCTAAATAGGACCATTTCATTATTATAAGTAAAGACTTTGACACATCTTATCTTGCCCATTATAATTAGCACCATCGAATGGCACCAACCTTTTAGTAAGCGGCGAGAATTAAGATTGAAACCCAATTTTTTTATGGGACTTCCAACTTTCCAACTAGTAACTTAACATTATTTCTATGGGTAGGAACTTACAACACTGGACAGAATTATATTATAATGGTCGGTCAGTAGAATTTCTGTAATTGACAATTTAATAAGCTTGATCACCCCATTATCATGATTTCTTGTTTAAATTTTTATTTCATAAAAAACTAAAAAATACATTTAATTTGTGAAAATATTAAACATACTTCCCTTTTCGATTACAACACTTCAGTTTTTATATAATTCATGCAAATCAGTTGGAGAAATTTAAAAGCTTATTTAAAGTAATTAGACTCGTAAACGTAATGGTTTACAATTAGTCATTGTTTGCTTGACATGCCAACAAATAATGCAGTCACTAGATCAAAAGAGTTAGGATAAATTGGGGTGTGTGATTGTTTTAACCTCGGATTTACCCTCAATTGAGTTCCATTATGTTAGATTAGTCTTGCTAACTCTGGTGTTGTCTCTTCGCCGGTTAGCAATACTATACACAAAAAAGTAAAGAGATATATAGAAAGAAAAATGATTACCGATAATACCATCAAATAGGGAATGAACAATTCATATTTTTCGACAAGAGCAAGGTGTCTGCATGTTAAAAACATTTAAAGACATCTAGCTTAATGTATATTGCTAAAAAGTCAGTATCAAGATTATATTTTTTTCCTGACTACATGAGGTTATGAGCAAGTTGGATAAAATGTTAGTAACTGAGTGATTGTAAATATTCGGAATTGCTCTGCAGTGTTGAGTCTAAGATGATCTTGCGCTATATTTCATTAAAAACAAATCTAGGAATAACTAACAATACCAATGAATGAGTCACAACACTATGTAGGCCTCTTTTTGAGTAAACCACTAATTAGGCCTTGTTTGTAATTCCAGCTTCACGGAGGTATCAGGCAGTGGAATGGCTCCGGCAGATGGACCAAGGTGCGGCGGAGGTACTCCCAAAAGAACCTTCCGAGGAGAATTTCTGTCTTGCACTCCGCAATGGTCTCATTCTCTGCAACGTCCTCAACAAAGTCAGTCCAGGCGCGGTTCACAAGGTACTTAACTGATCTAACATATATGTGTTTCATTCTCCAATTTCTACAACTTCACTAATATACTTCTAATTTTTTTTATAAATCAGGTAGTGGAAAATCCAGTCATCGATGTTCAGTTGACGGAGGGTGCAGCCCAGTCTGCTATTCAGTATTTCGAGAACATGAGGAATTTTCTTGTGGCTGTTGGTGAGATGAAGCTCTTAACATTTGAAGCATCTGATCTTGAAAAGGTTTTTAACAATAATTTCTTCCTCAACTATAAAATAAGGATGAAGATTCCCAGTAATTTGTATAATTCTCTTTGAAACATGTATTTACAGGGAGGTTCATCAAGCAAAGTTGTAGAGTGTATTCTTTGTTTGAAAGGATATTACAAGTGGAAACAAGCTGGTGGAATTGGAGTTTGGAGGTACGGCGGAACTGTGAGGATCACATCTCTCCCAAAGGGATCACCGTCCTCTTTGGTTGGCAGTGAAAGCACTGACGAGTCACTAGATGATTCTGAATCATCACAATATGAAGAGCTATTAGAATTTCTCCATCTATCCACCGAAAACTCACTTGAAGAATCCAAAATAGCCAATGTGTTGACTTTCCTCTTTGATCGTTTTGGACTTGGAATTCTACAAGCTTATCTGACAGAAAGGAATGGAGTTGAAGACTTGCCTTTGAATTCTATGGTGGGTAAGATCTATTCTGCTTTCTGTATTATGATATTATTCACTCCGCAATGGACATGCTCATTCAAAAAAAAAAAAATTGTAGGTGATTGATACCGTACTAAGGAAAGTGGTTAAGGATTTTGCTGCATTGTTGGTCTCTCAAGGCAATCAGGTAGTAACAACTGTTGTATTGTGTTATATTTGTTATTAATTATTTAGCAAAATTATTTCATCAAATTTACAGTAACCATTTGTTTACTACATACAGCTTGGATTGTTTTTGAAGAACTTATTGAAGAGTGATTACATTCCTTTATCAAAACCTGAATTTCTAGAAGTCATTTCGAAATATCTTGGTCAAAGAACTAGTTTGGTATCAAACGATTTCTCCAAGTTCTGCATTTGCGGTGGAAAACGTGAAAGCAGCTGGCGTGACATTGATTACTCTACTGATAGTGTAGATGTACTTGGCCTTCAACAGAAACAGCTTGAGGTATGACCATTAATCAGAATTCATTCCTTTTATTATTAGCAATGCATGACGTGCGTGCACATAAATAAATTTAAATAATATTTTTTTTAAAAACGTGAATTGTATGTGTAATTAAAGTAAATAATAAATTACATGTTGAATAATTAATTCATATTTTAATTATTGTTAAATTTAATTATTACTTTATTCTATAAATTTTTGAGTATCTAATATGTTATTTATTTAAAAATATTTTTTTATTTCGTTAAATAGATTGATTAAATTGTTTATAATATTATTATATTATTGCATACCAAAAAATAAAATATAACATATATGTTGAGTCTTCGGCACATGGTGGTGCACATAACCATAGATAAGTCTATATTTTAGCTACCTTAGTCTTGGTCCAACTTCTTAGAACCTTTTTTATCTATTCAAATAAATATTGTAAAATGCCAAGTTGGCATATTGTTAATGCTCAAATAGACTTTTCATATGTTTCTGACCTAAAAAAAAAAAGATTTTTCATTCAGATTTGTGAAATATCAGTTTTTTNATTGTAAAATGCCAAGTTGGCATATTGTTAATGCTCAAATAGACTTTTCATATATTTCTGACCTAAAAAAAAAAAGATTTTTCATTCAGATTTGTGAAATATCAGTTTTTTGGCTCTATTGTTCAATTTCAGGAGCTAAAATTTTTTTACCAAGAGACAAAAGGTGAAGTACAGCAAGTACAATTATGCTGGGAGGAAGAACTTAGAAGGCTCGGTGAGATCCTATAGACTTGTTTCATATTGAGAGTTAGAGATTTTGCTGGATTAAATGGATAAAATCGCAGTTGATCTTATTATTGTCATTTTAGAAGCTTGTGGTTAGACTTTATATAAACTAACATCCATTGTTTCCTCAGAGCATCATATCAAGGGTCTTGAAGTGGCTTCTTCTTCCTACCACAAAGTTTTGGAAGAGAACCGCTTACTTTACAATCAAGTCCAAGACCTAAAAGGTGATTTTTTGTGTTTCTAAATTCTCAACTAATATATTGGCCACTTATGAAAAATAGACCTTATTAAATCGAGTTTGCTGTTTGACAGGAACCATTAGAGTTTACTGTAGAGTGAGGCCTTTCCTACCAGGGGGACTTGATGGGCAGTCCACCGTAGACTATATTGGAGAAAATGGCAATATCATGATTGTCAATCCTCATAAGCAGGGTAAAGATGCTAGGAGGGTGTTCACTTTCAACAAGGTGTTTGGAACAAATGTGACACAACGTATGTTGTCTTTCCCCTCTTCTGTCAATCTTTGGCACCTTTTTTGCATAGTAGTTTAATACAAATTATGAATAAGGATACGTGCTACCAAGCAGCTGACATTTAAAGGAGCATAAAAGGAAATACATTTGTACGACACTGGCACAATGTCTTATACGAAAAGCCAAAATATGTGTTGAGTTGACATACTTTGGAAGTAGCCATAAAGACTAATTTAAACTTCATGAAGAAATAAAATACATTGCATGTGCCTAGTTAATTCATCTATGACCAAAGCAATAAGAAAGGACCTGATGTTGATCCATGATATAAGTACATATGACATTTAGAATTCACAACTTTCTCGTGCTATCATGAAATTATATGCTATTATAGAATGTACGATGGACTCCCTAGCATCATTCATCACGTATGTATATTCTTTTTCCTGCAAGTATTGCATTGGCTCATCCATATCTTCTCAAAATTAAGTTTTAATATGTTCTTCTAATCCTACTGTGCGCTAATGATATTTCTGACTATTATAAAAGATTATGTAATCCTATCTCCNTAAATACATTGCATGTGCCTAGTTAATTCATCTATGACCAAAGCAATAAGAAAGGACCCGATGTTGATCCATGATATAAGTACATATGACATTTAGAATTCACAACTTTCTCGTGCTATCATGAAATTATATGCTATTATAGAATGTACGATGGACTCCCTAGCATCATTCATCACGTATGTATATTCTTTTTCCTGCAAGTATTGCATTGGCTCATCCATATCTTCTCAAAATTAAGTTTTAATATGTTCTTCTAATCCTACTGTGCGCTAATGATATTTCTGACTATTATAAAAGATTATGTAATCCTATCTCCTGTTTAGGTTTATGTAGTGCAAGACACTAGCCTCAGCTTAGTATCTTGGAGCATCCAGGTATAGATGAGTCACGTATTTGCACTTATATTCCTAGGATCTATCTTCAGAAGAGAGAATAGAAAGGTTTTTGCTGGCTGTTAGCCACCTTTTGCAATCCTTTTTCTTTATCTGGGTCTGGAATCGGTTGTGCAAAGACTAAGCATGACACAGACAGAGTTCCATAGATGCCTGATTTGTACTCTCTATGTATAAGCTACAAGCCTAAGCTATTTACTTTCTCAAATGCCTCATAACTGTTTCTCTCTCTCTCTCTTTTTGGCAGAGCAAATATACATAGACACTCAACCATTGATCAGATCAGTACTGGATGGTTATAACGTCTGTATTTTTGCGTATGGACAGACTGGATCAGGGAAGACATACACGATGGTGAATGTTCTGTTTTGACTTTTCTTCATAGTATGAGAATGTATTTTATGCAAAGTCCTTGATGCTGCTCCAATGCCTTTTCTTTTAGGTCTGATACTGATAGTTTTTAGGAAATGTGTTTCTTTTAGCTGTCTAGAATTCAGTGTAAAGACCAAGAGGCTGAGGCCAACACCAATTATACTTGTATCAGTATTATCTAAACTCTCATGTTCTATATTGTTTGGATCATTTTCCATTCATTTGACACTTACTATTAGTAGCCATGTCTGCTTTACTTTTGATGCCCTTGTTTTTCCTCGGTACCTCAGTGGGATCTGAATTCTTCCATTGGGATGTCCATCCCTTCTGTTGAATGATGCAGGACCTTGGGAATCAATTTGCATCTTCTTCAAACAAACGTGACCAAATAAATAAAATTAAAAAAAGGAAGAGGATGAATTCTCTGGAGTCGATATATACAGATTTTAAAACTGTGGAGAGAGTTAGTTGTCTTGCTATTATATTTATGACTTCTTCTTATCATTTGTGTTTCATATTTACAGAGTGGCCCTGACTTGACAAGAGAGGAGACATGGGGTGTAAATTATAGAGCTCTCCAAGACTTGTTTCAAATTTCAAAGGCCAGGCTTGACTTTATAGAATATGAAGTTGGAGTACAAATGATTGAGATATACAATGAACAAGTGAGAGATCTGTTGGTCATTGATGGCTCTAATAGGCGATATCCTTTCCAAGTTTATTTTTCGTTATTGACTTGATAACATGTGAAGCCACCCCATACATTTTTTAGTTAGTCTAATCTTCATTTTTGGCTTTGACGAATCTGTAAAATCATCTTTTTGTCCATAACTTAACTACCTGTACGCTGGATATACGAAACAATTCTCAACTGAATGGTCTCAATGTCCCCGATGCAAGTTTGGTTCCAGTTAAATGTACTCAAGATGTTCTTGATTTGATGAGAATTGGCCAAAGAAACCGCGCTGTGGGTGCTACTGCTTTAAATGAGCGGAGTAGTCGTTCTCATAGGTAGACATTTTTTAGTTTGAACTTTTTTTTTCCGCATATATTTTCCCTAATCCTTTTGGTTTCTGGCTGCAACCTTTTTCTGCAGCGTTTTAACAGTTCATATCCGAGGAAAAGAGTTACATACGGGCTCCATTTTAAAGGGCTGCCTTCATCTGGTGGATCTGGCTGGAAGTGAGAGAGTGGATAAATCTGAGGCTGTCGGTGAGAGATTGAAGGAAGCACAACATATAAACAGATCTCTCTCTGCACTTGGAGATGTCATTTCTGCTCTTGCGCAAAAGAGTACACATATTCCTTACAGAAATAGCAAGCTTACCCAAGTACTGCAAGATTCCTTAGGTAATGAATCAAAACATATGGTTTAGAGATCTCCATTGCATACACAAACTCGTAAAGTGGTTGTCTTTCTGCCTTGCCTTGTGCTGAATTATGGTTGGACAGTTGGTGTTTGACCAAAAGGATTTAATACTGCAAATGGCTGGAGGTTTCGAAATGACTTTTCTTTATTATAAATAAACTCTTTTTCAGGACCTACTTTCATTATGGGAAGCAGGTTTTTAATTCATTATGTATGCTTGATATTTTTTTCTTATCATCTTCCATCTTGATTTTAGGTGGGCAAGCAAAGACCTTGATGTTTGTACATATAAATCCCGAGGCTAATGCTGTAGGAGAGACAATCAGCACCCTCAAGTTTGCCGAGAGGGTTGCCTCTATAGATCTTGGGGCAGCTCGATCTAATAGAGAAACTGGTGAAATCCGGGAACTTAAAGAAGAGGTATATTCCTTTCAATCACTTGTGCAAGTGTGCTTTGGAATAATTGTAAGAGGAACTTATTACTAACATTGTTCTTCTCTGGTTGACTTAGATCTCAAACATCAAGCTGGCCCTTGAGAAAAAGGAGGCTGAACTGGAACAACTGAGGGCTGGGGGTAGTATTCGAACCCCAGTCTCACCTCTTCGTATGCCAAGAAATAACACTACTGCCACCATGAAGCTTGACATCACTAAGCAACCCGTCGATGACACTAGAAGCTCTGAGGTAACTTCATTGGAAATCACATAGCAATGGAATAAGTGCATCATGAATTCATTGGCCTTTTGAGCTGAAATTGAAAGCAAATTTAAAATTACTGGACTTAGTATTTTGAGTCACCCATCGATGTCCAGTGAAAAAAAAAAAAACAGTCATCGCTTGATGCAGGACTTCTCATCTCTTGTGGTGAAAACTTGAGTTTCAGGTTAGAAGTTGTTCTTCGGGAAAGCAGAGGAGGCCCCGAGTTCCTTCTAAGTTCACAGACAAGGATATTATGCCAAAAGTGCCATTCCAAGCTGAAGAGAGATCTATGGGCTCCATCAAACCAAGATCACCATCCCCTCCCATCAGAAGATCATTATCAACTGATAGAGGGGCCCTCATAAGAAGTAGGATCAAGCCTGATACAACTGACAACCCGCCAATCATCAAACTACAGTTCCCACCTAGAGTTGCTGTCAATAAATCCGTTCCTACCATACCTATAATTCCTTCAACAGAAAGCATGAGAGGGCATTTGGGTTCACAAGAGCCACGCAATCAGGAAAACATTTCTGATGCATTGTACAGCCTCCAAAGGGCCACATTCAGGAAAGTTCACCCAGAAAATGAGGAGGAGCTGTTTAAGCAAGCGCTTAATGTAAGGCAAGGTGGCATTAGGAAAAGCAAACCTGAGTGTAAGGTCAAGCCCAAGCATCAGCTGCCCGCTAAAAGTCAGAAGTCTGATATCACAGTTCAATTGCTTTCTGAGGTGGACTCTGGTGGAATAATGGAGGAGGCTCGAAAGAGTGATTTCTCAGAGCCAGAAAATGAGCCTGGTCTTGTTGTGTCACCAGTACATGATCATGGCACCTTGAGGGTAAAAAGAGATCACCGGAACTTTTCAAGGAGTTCACAAAATGCGGAACCAAGGTATGACTAAATCTATACTTTTGGGGAATTTTACTAACAGATACCTGTACTAAAATCCAGTTACAACTACTGTGCAACTATTGGAACCTGTTAAAGTTGACATCTTTGTTTGCTTCCATTGACACGAGTAAATTTTACTCTCCCTGCAGAGAACCAGTGCACACATTGGGTTCCTTACTGGCTGGGAAACATGAAAGTAAGCCTTTGAATGGTGTGCTTCGGTATCCAAAGGATGGCAGCAACTCATCCATTCCAGAATTCAGAAGGAGCCGATCTTCTCCTCGTGGAAAATATATGATTTTACCTTGAGGAATAATTAGTACATGGCCTGGATTTCAGTTGACAACCACTAAATATTTTGGAGTTCTGAGTTGCATAATTTTCGCACAAGATTTAGCGGATGGTGAAATCCTTGGAGGTGAATGGAACTTTCTCTTACATTTTTGTATGAGTTCTCTTTTACAAATTTAATGTACATATTGTCACCCTTATATTCTTCACAGTATATTTGGTAATTTAAAGTTTGTGTACCTATGGCATTACTCTACTTGCTGATAGAAGTCGAATGTATGATATTTTATGTATGAAGTACTTTGTTAATCTGTTTGGTTCAATTCAAGTAAATCAAATCATCACCAACTAATGCATGATTTTCAGGTTAAACTCTATGTGCCTTGTAACCTCTTTTTCGGTTGGGGGAGTTAGTTCTTGGAGATTCTTTCAATTTGCCTCTGAAATATCAGAAATGTTACTGAGTTTTACTCTTATTTTTTTCCCGCGAAATTACTATGCTTCTATCTCTCCCCAACCTTTTTTTTTTTTCGGTATATAGGAAAAGTTAAAAGGGGTTATTTGAACCCTCTAGCAAAGGAGATACATTACAGATCATTCAAAAGAAATTGCCCCAACACAACACAGGCGGTGGGGTATCAAAAAACACACAAGCATCCTGTTGAAGCCCTCCCAGGCGAGCCATCTTGTCAGCGCAGAAGTTACCTTCTCTCAGAGTGTGAAGAATGGGGGTGTTTGTCGATCCCATTATGTGCTTACAATTGGCAATGATATTCCTTTCGGGGTGGAAGTCCTCCAACCTAGCAGTGATTAGGTTGAGGGCATCCAGGGAGGGAGTCAGTTTCTATGATCACCTCCTTTAGGTTATGAGTTTGTATAATCTTGAGGCCTTGATAAATCGCCCATATTTCAGCTTGAAGGCAGTTGGAGTCCTTTAACTTCCCGTAGAAGCCAAGCTGCCACTTTCCTTGATCATTCCTTAGCAGTCCTCCAAAAGCAGCCGAACCAGGATTCCCTTTAGAGCTACCATCCACATTCATCTTCATCCAACCTGCAGGAGGGAAAGACAAACCAATGAGATTGTCGAACCCCCTGTGCAATGAAAACAACAGAGAGAAGCTGGAACCCATTACCCAATTTCGCAACAACTAGCTCCATGCCAACAATTCACAAGCGCTACAAATCCTCACAAATACTTCAACAAGTGGCTACATGCCAAAAACTTACGAGTGCCCCCAATATATCCATTACCCATCGATAGCACCAGCTTGTGCAACAAACCCGTTACCCACGTATGCATAGGTCAAATCCAAAATTTCAAAGATAAAGTATTCCTAAAAAAAAATAGATGATGAATTGGGCAGAAATTCAACTGAAACAAGTATTGCTGAAATACTTCTCAACCCTTGAAGGAAATCGTGAAGCTTGAAGAGATACAGAGAGAGAAATCTTGGGGCTTCAACACCCGTTATGAGAGGGAGAGAGAGAAATGGTTGGGCAAGAGAGTGAGAGTGCGTAGACTCTCATATGGAGCCTGGCAGACGGAGACGGAGAATGAAGAGGAAGGGTTTGACGATTGCAATTTGGGGGAATATTGTGGAGAGCTGCCCATAAAACTATGCCGTTTAGGGGGGAAAAAGGGGGGAAATGCTTAAGTGTGCTCAATTTTCTCAAACGGTGTCGTTTCAAGATTTTTGTTAAATAAATCAAGTAGAAGGTGCAACTTGGGCGGGTTGTGAGGCAAACCCTAACTCAATTATAGATATATAATTTTTAATCCTAACTCTATCTCAACTCGAGTACTGACTGAGTTTAATTCGGGTGAGCTCGGATTAAATTTAGATTACATAATTCGAATTGATTTCAGATTAAAAATCGGCTTGAGCTTGAGTTACTTAATTCAAGTTAATTTTTTGAAATGTAGATTTAATTTTTTCAAGTGTAGATCTGATTTTTTTAAGTGCTCTGAGATGAAAGGTGAGGCGCAGATGAAGAGAGAGAGAGAGGAATGACAAGTGAGAAAGGAATTTAAGAGTGATGGAGGCACAATAGTGAAAACCTGAAATAAAGTAAAATTTTAAATTTTAAAGAGCGAAGATAAATACTAACCCTAGTTAAATATATTTATATATTTATGTATATTCGAGTTGAACCCAACAATCCAAGGCTTACCTAAATACAATTCGTGTTGAAATTTTTTGCCTAGTCCCAACCCAAGTATTAAAAATTTTAACTCAAACCTTATTTTTTTCGAGTTGGACTATAGTTGAATTCGAGTTGCCCTGTCCGCCTAAGTTGCACCCCTAACTGAAGCTCAAATTTTAAAACTCCTTTAATTAATAAATGAGGTGAATTCAAACAAGATTTTTTCAATTTCGTCCTAACACAAGCCTAAACTCAAGTTTAAATTCTAGTTAAATTTCTTTAATCTAAATGAATTGAACTCTTTACTCTAATTTTTTGGAATAAAAAAATATATATATTTATTTTTTTATTCAAAACATTTAGAATAAATATATCTCATTTAGACAATATGTTCTCTAAAATAGATATCACTTTTGGAGATTCTCCAACCTTGAATAAGATTTTAAAGCTCCCTTTTTTTTTTGCCGATAAAAAAAAATGGGAACAAAAAAAAAGCGTTCAAAAACCATACCGATAAGTCTTCGCTAGTGAAATAATAAGGTCCTTAACTGCACCTTTTACCCCTCTTAGGAACAAACCTAACTAAGTTAGCATAGTGATAAACTACTCAGTTTCAAAATGAACTCCAAAACTCGAAACTCCAACATCTTAATGAGAAATTCAGTCGATACCCCACTTAATGGTTTGAAACTCCTTACAATCATCTCAAGCCGATCCCAAATAATACTCTTTACGAACAAGAACAATAATGATGTCGAGGGAAACTACAAAAGGGGCATTTTCCAGTAAAATTGTTAAACGTTAACGTTTTGCTGGCTCCTCCATCGTTTAAGTCGAACAGAAACAATGGAATGATGTCGTACTTCAGTCCATGCCATTTCTTTCCTCCATTTTTTTTCTCATCATGGATGGATAGAGGCAAAGGGCTGGATGGATTCAAATTCTGCCGAACTTCATAGAAAGTAGTGAATATACAAAAATGATGGAAAAGATATCAAATCTAAATGCAACTTAAAACACACAAAATAATACCAAGTGAAATTCATCCAAAAGGAAACATATTCGTATGCAATAACCCAACCTAAATCCGACTCCCTATACAATTTATAGCACTGAGAAGAAATAAAGGGTACTCGACTAACGCGTACCCAAGATGATGGTCATAAACACAGTATTCATTCGGGCAATCCCCAGAATTGCACCATAATGCTACAGAGCCACTAAAAAAAAAGGAATGAAAGTAGCAGCAGTAGAAGAAAAAGCATGATTATCAACATTAATATGAAGTTTTGAGCATTAGATTACCTATCAAAGGTCAATTGGCCACCAGTAGTCGACAATGAATATTAGAGGAGCAAAACTATGACATACAGAAGGTGACAGATTTTCTTTAGGGATAATCTAATTTCCGCTGAATCTGTAGACATTGCAAGAAACAAAAAAAGAAACACCGTTTCAGATTGCAAAGCCCACCATTAATCAAAGTTGAATGCATAAATCCTATCAGCTGCATCCGAAGATTGGGTTGTAGGAGATCCATGCATGTTAAAAGTCCGGTACAAATCATCATTTTCAGACAAGGGCCACTCTACTTATAGTAACAAATGTCTTGGATCGGCCTCGGTTTATCTGCAAAAGCAGATATACAAATAAATATTTTTTCCAAAAAATCTAATTAGTAAACTCCTTCCATGCAGACACACACACTGCATTCACCAGCACACCTAAAACTAACTCGTCAAAGCTACTTCAAATTCTGCATCCACTTTTGCAACACTTCGATCAAGCTACAGGTTATATTGCCCTATTAGCACATAAAAACCTACTAGTGGACAGCAAAGATCACGAGTTCAGCTGGTATGAGTTACACATATTAACTCATCAAAACTACAATCACACACGAGCCCATACATGTAAATTTCCACCATCTTGAATGCTCCTTGAGCTCGCTTAAAAAAATAACTATTGCAAGCAAACATGATAAAGTTACACACAAACCATTGAATACTCGTATGGCAACTGACTTACGAAATGCTTGCCCCTTGATGATGGTAATGGAGAAAACAAATGCCAAAGTACTTGGGGGTAATATTAAGAAAAAATGACCACTTCTGTGTGCCAATCAAACAGTTAGATTATGAAGTACTTAGGGTTTAGAGGGATAGAAGAGAACAACAAGAGGAAAAGAGACGAGATATAAAAAGAGAGTAGTGAGTTAGGGTTACACAGCTATATCCCAATTTATATATCTACCACAAGTACCAAAAATACTCTTAAGCCAGAAATACATTATAACATAACATAACATAACATAAACAATAAAACAATTTGGAGGAAGCACAAAATTTCAGCACAAGATGCGACTACATTCCCGAAAAGCTAGGGCAAGCCCAAAATATAGTTCTTTCTGCGAAATTCAAAGCTTTCTCCTCCATTATTCTATGTTCTTCAAAGCTTTTTTCGCATCATCGTTCTGGTATGTTGTAGGCCCATGTCTAGTTAGATATTCTACTGTATTCTTTAAAATCAACCTCCACAAAGCAAGATGTATGTGACTCAGTTGTCCATGTATATGCATAGATACATACATACACAAACATAATTTTTATTGCTTTAGTCTTGTATTTCAATACTTCGCATGTAGCCTTGTCCCAACTTGGTCTTGAACCCGCCACCCTTCAAGAGATTAGAAAGGAGATACCATTCAAATTAATAAGTTTACAGGTGCCATTATTCATTGCAAATTTAAATAATTATTTCTTTTAGTTTCGAATCCAGAGGCATAGACAGACAAGGAACACATATAGCAAACAAGTGGATGAGACTATACTTCCTGATGGATTGCATGCTATCCCATTGACATCGTTCAAAACCTACACGTTTCTAAATAAAATTAATAACCAAATGGATAAAAATTTCTTGACATTAGATGTGAGAGAAGAAAGCCAATATAGAAGTTTATGCTCTAACAACTGATAATAAAACAATTGTAAAACGCCCAACATAATTCAAATAATTTAATTTCAAAGGAGAGGAGAAAACCTAACATGTACACGGCATTCATCACAGGATTGAATGCCTGCAATGCTGGGGTCACATCCATTATAGAGAAATTTATCTCAACCAAAGCCAAATCCTTCACTAGCTTCATGGATGGCGAGTAGCAAGCACTCTTGAAGCTGATCCTTGGAAGTATACTCGGGAAGGTCTAGTTGGTTAAAGCTGGAAAAACCCGACATAAAATAACGTGTAATCAATCATTTTGCTGCAAGAAATGAAGTATAGATATAGTCTCAAGTCTTAACACTGCATCTATGTTACATGGACTAGTCTGGTTACATGTGGGCCATGTCAACACGTCACAAGACATAATGACACAGGCATGGGATCTGAGTTGGACATGGCACTCGGTATATCGGATATAGCTAAGCACGCTATCTCGGTAACTAGGGCTGACATCCAATGAAGTGCAAAGCTCTACTCTCCAAAATTTGTAATGGCTTCATGTGCATGGATTCGAATAGATGCTTATTGGAATATAATTGCAGGGGAGGGGTGAGGGTAAAGGGTGTGTATGTGCTGGTGTGCCTGTTTCTCCAGGTTCAGTAGAACAAATCGAAGAGGAGATGACACAGGCTTGAACAATCCCTCACTGACTGTCTGATATTTTTGAGCGGTCATAATTATCATTAAGTCCCACGTCATTCAACTTGCATCCAACAATATCGTCACAGTAATTTTAACCTGCATAAAACATTGACATAGAGTGTCAATTGTTCCCAATGTATCGCCTTACCCCTACCCCAATCTTTGATCACTTTTCGAATGAATCCCATTATGCTAAGATTTTGTGTTGAAGAAGGTCCAACGCCTAGACATGTACCTATACCAGACACAAAGCACCCAAGTCCATGTAACATACCACAGCTTATATCAATTGATCTAAGCACTGACCAGGTATGAGCCGATGGCAGGCGCTCAGGAGCTCCATATGCCTTGTGAATCTGAAACCTTTGGGGACCAGAAATGCCTTGCAATGCTTTAAAACCCTCCAAAGGAACCTAAGAAACCAAAACACAGGTTTAATGGCTTTCGGAATTATAGAAATCAGTAGAAGCTCGCTATTATTCTGAAAAATCCATGCAGTTTCCTACATCGTCATTAGATCAGTCAGCTAAACCTCTTTCAACAAATTGTTATCAACTCAACCGGCCAAAGCGATGTAATCTATCCCAGGATACATCAATCTTGCATATGCATATATTACGTGGAACATCCCCAATTCCCCAACAAGAAACCTCATATCGCACCACAAGGATTGGCTTCAATGTACCAAACCCCCTCCTTGCAAATAAGAAAATGGAATCAATAAAGTCAATCAAACTTAAGTCTAGGCATATCTCAAGCAACATGGACCGTATTGTGTTCTCACATTCAAGGATCAAAATTTCAGGATTGAATCGTTCAAGGTGCTTTGAGATATTTTGTGATGTTTTGGCATATTTTCACTGATGTTTTAGAATGTTTCAATATATTTATATTTAATCAATGTTTCAAAATATTTTGGACACAAATACTCAATTTTTTTGTTTCTTTTTTTCATTCCATTTCTAAAACATTTTCCAAATATTTCTATTTCATAGATGACCAAAATAATGCATCGAAACGAAATTTTGACATTTAACATGGAAAAGGCTCAAAAAATCATTGGTAGAATATCAGTAACATTTATTGGACATCAAGTATGCGTCTTCATTCATCATAATAAAATACAACATTCCTGTAGATATGCCAGAATATTCGTACAGATACGCTGGGGGAGACAACAAAGTCAGAGGTGGAGGGGGGGTTGGGGTTGGTTGGACATCCTTGTTTAATTATTCAACTGAGCAAGTCCCACAGTCTCCTATACGGAAATAAAGTCTCCTACACGGAAATAAAGCCCCGCTGTCCACGGAAAGGACAGTAAAAAACAGCAAAAAGGTTGGGAAAGAAGCAGTTCCAAGATAATTTTGGACAATGTAGAGAAACAATATGGTTTCAGGAGTGATGATATTAATGTCATGCCTCAAGTTACCTTTGATGTACCAGTTATAAATTGTAAGAATCTTGCCATGTCTTCCTTGTTAAAGGCTTTGACAACCTCCCAAAACCACTGAACAACAATTGATGCTGCTGTGCAGCCAGTATACTCAGAGTTGGCCTTCAGATCATCGACTGTAATTAAAATCATGTCACTCGGATATCATTTTGAAAAATAATTATAAGGCACACATTGAATAAGTGGAAGGTAAGCCGACTCACAATCAATTTCTGGAAGCCCACTGATTAGTAGCTCAAGCTCTTTATCATTAAATATGGAAATAAGTTCACGCGGCACCAATTAATTGAAACCTTCTAGGAAGGAATTAATTTGAGGACGAATAGCATTTGTCAAAATATGATCAGCCACAAGGTCCACATATTCATNACGGCACTAATTAATTGAAACCTTCTAGGAAGGAATTAATTTGAGGACGAATAGCATTTGTCAAAATATGATCAACCACAAGGTCCACATATTCATGCTTTGTTTCTTCGTTGACCCTTATATTTCTTCCTCCGGGTTTGAGCTCATAATCGGTAACCTTTTTCCAAGTAGTTGCAATACAAAAAAAAAAGTATACTAAGAGGGGTGTCATAAAACATTCAAATATAAATACACACACACATATATATAACCATACAGTGAGTTCAAGTACCCCCCTGGGGCCACCAAGAGGAAATTATCCTATTAATTGCCCAATAAGGGATCGGATGACCGCATGTGCAATGGACGATTGGGTGCTCGAAGAGGCTCAAATATATCCTTAGATGGAAAAGCTCACACACGCAGACTCAAATCAAACATAAGAGCCCTCTAAATTAAAAAAATTGCTAAACAATGGATGAACACAGTAATTGTGCATGAATTTGTACTTTCATACCTCTGTTTTCTCATAGAGAATGAGTTTTTCTTCATCCGCATCCATGCTAAATGTCAGATCGGGGATATCACTCACATCATTCTGAAAAAAAGAAAATTTTAAATAACTGTCATACCCCCAAAAAAGAATGCTGATGTCAGACCAAGATAGACCAAATTACTAGAAATCACTCACCTCCAGCATCCACTTCAAGTTTTTGTAGTAATCAGGATCAACAGCTTCAATATTATGATAAATCACTTTTACTCCAAGAATGTGCTTGTAAAAGGACCGAGTGAAATAAACATCCAACAGTTGCCCATCAAACAGTGCCTTAGCAACCCATAAGAGGGATTGTGATACAGACATTAAAATTATAACATAAGAAATGAGAATAGACACCACAAAGAAAATCCCAGCTCAGAATTCAAGGTGACCACAAAAATTACCACGCGGCCAACAAATTTGAAGTATGAAAGATGTTCAGTCTGATAGACAGAATTAGGGTTCGGTTGGAAGGTTGCATTGTTTCCCACAGTTGTGAAAAGCAAAGCCCCTTTATCAAATATAACTCTTGACAGTAATTGATACCACTCTCTCGTCAACCCAGCAGCATCAATACCCTCTTCACCGTGAAAATGCACATTCAAGCGTCCCTTCAGGTCTTGATTTGGTCGCATTCGCAACTGGTTATACGAGTCCTCTAAAACATATGCCCGTTGAACGCTGATCCGCAGTGGTCCAGATAAGTGTTGGTCATGCTGCTGCCTAATTCTTGAGCGAAAATAAGCCCTTTTGTTGTCAAAATCAATCAGCCGGGGGGCTTTCAGCATCATACAAAGTGATTTCTCCAACAAGCCAGGATTCTGCCTGACAAAAGCATTCAGCAGCCGGTGATGCTTCTCAGCAAACCTTGCAAATGTGACAGCACCATCAAGCCTCCTCTGAGAATCCACTCCACATTTCATAGACAACGGAGATGAACTCCCTGCGAACTCCTTGACTTCTCTTGCAGTTGAGTAGGAGGAATGATCTTGCTGCATGATGGAATTGTTTGCTTGTAGTTTTTCACACAAAACAAAGTAAGCCTCAATAAAAGGCAAGAGTCTCTGGGTTCCAGGAGGAAGAGGAGGAGATGATAGAGACGAAGAACCCTGTACTTGCTCCCCAACATTCATATTTGACATAATTGGCGAAAAAGAGCTCTGTTCCAGCTCTGTCTCGGTTGTACTTATTCAGTCACTCAATTCTTGCCACAATGGCTCAAGTGCAACATACAACTTCCACAAGGTTGCATGCTCATCCAGTTCCTCACCACTCTTCTTAACCTTATTCCGATCCACACTAGGTGAAGAGAGTGAGCTGAAAGTCTGTAGAACACAAAGGATTGCAGCCACAGCCATTGATCCGGCACTCAAACCCAGCATGTGTGTATTCCTTAGTGTGATAAGCTCACTGACGGCCAAGTTGTTCAAACTATGAGCTAAATCTGAAAGCTCCATAATAAAGAATTTTCGATGGGAAGCAGCAACCAAGGCCAACTTTTCAGCACCTCCCCAGCAAGCGTGTAAACTTTGTCTGCGAGCCTGATTGATAAAAAGACTGGGTTACACACTCAAAGAGTGCAACAAAATACTAGAAGCAAATAACAAAAAGAAGGGGAAGAGGTAAGGAATTGGAAATACAAGGAAAAAAATTCAGATTTATTGAGAACAAGCAGGCTTTTGCAAACAGAGGCTTGTTGTTTTTTGTTTTGTTTTTTTTTTTTTTGGGGGGGGGGGGGAGGATACGTATATTGTCAGAACTCAGACTCCAGAAATAAGACTAAGGAAGAAATAATACCCTTCATGGCCAAGAAGGCTGCACAGATTGTGCAAATCAGATTGTGGCCTCTGTAAGAAGATATCATACATATTGGTGCTTCTCTGTCCCTCTGATGTATGTAACTCACCACTGGCACCTAAATCACCTTGAATAGCTTCCATTTCTGACAAAGGAGGATCTTTTGGTACATCACTCACAGTTTCATTGCCAGATAGATTTTGAGAACTGACTACAGCTTGTTCTGAATTAGATTGACAATCTAATTTTGATGCTGCAGTATAGACAACTACTTGGAGCAGACCCATGACCTGCACCATACGAATATTATGAAAACAAATAAATCTGAGAAAAGAGTAAAATGCAAGCCACTTCATGAGGTTGAATGATAGCACCATTTTACAGGAGCTTACTCACACCTGTTCGAGATGGGCAATGCTGCGCAAGAAAAGCGGTTGACTCAAGAGTTTAAGAAACAGTATCACAGGAACATCCCCCTTCCGAGAACCTCCTAAAGAGTCTGACGAATATCCTAGTTCCACAATTTTCTCCTTGCCTTTATCCTTCTTGGTTTCCAAATATTTTTGATTTGATGACTCTGGAATAAGTGACTGATCAAAGTAAACAAGATATTGGCAAAAGCAGAATGATTGGCGGCCAGATAAGTCAAAATCTCAAGAATACGACGCAGCACCAGAGGAGGCAGACCTGCAAATGAACAAACTTGTGAATTAGAGGTCAGCGTGTTCACTTATTTCGGGAAAAAAAAATCTCTTCATATAAAAATCAAACAAATGTTGTCAATCTAAAAGCAGTAGGTACCGTCCAACAACTGAGATTGACCATATACAACATTGGACTGACAACCATATAGCCTCTGGGAGTTAACTGTCAACAATCTGCCAACTGGGCCTTCAGTCTCTGGCCCAATCATGTCAAGCAGAAGGCGAACTAGAATTGCCCTTGTACAGCTATGTGCACATAAGTTTAACAGAAATCTCTGCAAAAAGCCTTTCCCAAGAGGCTGCAAGCATATTAAAGAAATAAGATTCACCACTTAAGTTGAACATCAACAGAGTTTACAAAATAAATATATGAAAATTGTATGCCCAACCAAAATTAAAGAAATTATGCAGAAAATTTTGTTCCAGGTTCTAACTGCAATAAAAGTTCTGAGCTATTCAAAAATTTATCAATTTACAATAAGAAGTTATTCACATCAGGGAACGCCATGGCTCCATCATCTTGACCAAAAACAAAAGTTAACATGAAACCAAAGCCAATTATCCTTGGTTCATTCTTTCAAAAGTAACAAGAATTAACTAAAAGATATTAAGAAGTTCCAGGTTGGAAAAATAAGAGATCCTTCTTCAACCAGAAAAGGCTGAAAGCAAAAAAGAAATGAATTGTCCACTAAAGATTTTCCCCAAAAAAAACCCCCCGAGTTCCTTGAGGAAGTATTCCACAAGAAGATGAACCGATACAAAAGTAATTTCCATCCAGCCCCTATACTAAATCTCATTTTTTTGGTTGGGCTTTTTTGTTTGCTTTGATCTCTTGAACAACAAATTAGCGACTTGATGAACTTCATGTGTACAGTTACATATATACGTTGCATTCTCACAAACATATCAGCTGGTAAGCTGGGTAGCTTTCAAATTTTGGCCACCAAATAAACCAATAAATGAGATATGAATCACCAGCGCTAATAGTAATAGGCGGATCAATGCTTTCAAAGCATTTGCATCCAAGAGTGGCTCCCCTTCAANCAGCACCTCCCCAGCAAGCGTGTAAACTTTGTCTGCGAGCCTGATTGATAAAAAGACTGGGTTACACACTCAAAGAGTGCAACAAAATACTAGAAGCAAATAACAAAAAGAAGGGGAAGAGGTAAGGAATTGGAAATACAAGGAAAAAAATTCAGATTTATTGAGAACAAGCAGGCTTTTGCAAACAGAGGCTTGTTGTTTTTTGTTTTGTTTTTTTTTTTTTTGGGGGGGGGGGGGGGGATACGTATATNTTGTAATGCCAACACCTCTATCCATCACTGCCTGTCTGTCGAACCCCAATCCATTTCTCAGTACCAAGCCTGTGGCTACTTCCAAACAAGCTGCGAGCCTGATAATGACTCATTTCNAGAACTCAGACTCCAGAAATAAGACTAAGGAAGAAATAATACCCTTCATGGCCAAGAAGGCTGCACAGATTGTGCAAATCAGATTGTGGCCTCTGTAAGAAGATATCATACATATTGGTGCTTCTCTGTCCCTCTGATGTATGTAACTCACCACTGGCACCTAAATCACCTTGAATAGCTTCCATTTCTGACAAAGGAGGATCTTTTGGTACATCACTCACAGTTTCATTGCCAGATAGATTTTGAGAACTGACTACAGCTTGTTCTGAATTAGATTGACAATCTAATTTTGATGCTGCAGTATAGACAACTACTTGGAGCAGACCCATGACCTGCACCATACGAATATTATGAAAACAAATAAATCTGAGAAAAGAGTAAAATGCAAGCCACTTCATGAGGTTGAATGATAGCACCATTTTACAGGAGCTTACTCACACCTGTTCGAGATGGGCAATGCTGCGCAAGAAAAGCGGTTGACTCAAGAGTTTAAGAAACAGTATCACAGGAACATCCCCCTTCCGAGAACCTCCTAAAGAGTCTGACGAATATCCTAGTTCCACAATTTTCTCCTTGCCTTTATCCTTCTTGGTTTCCAAATATTTTTGATTTGATGACTCTGGAATAAGTGACGGATCAAAGTAAACAAGATATTGGCAAAAGCAGAATGATTGGCGGCCAGATAAGTCAAAATCTCAAGAATACGACGCAGCACCAGAGGAGGCAGACCTGCAAATGAACAAACTTGTGAATTAGAGGTCAGCGTGTTCACTTATTTCGGGAAAAAAAAATCTCTTCATATAAAAATCAAACAAATGTTGTCAATCTAAAAGCAGTAGGTACCGTCCAACAACTGAGATTGACCATATACAACATTGGACTGACAACCATATAGCCTCTGGGAGTTAACTGTCAACAATCTGCCAACTGGGCCTTCAGTCTCTGGCCCAATCATGTCAAGCAGAAGGCGAACTAGAATTGCCCTTGTACAGCTATGTGCACATAAGTTTAACAGAAATCTCTGCAAAAAGCCTTTCCCAAGAGGCTGCAAGCATATTAAAGAAATAAGATTCACCACTTAAGTTGAACATCAACAGAGTTTACAAAATAAATATATGAAAATTGTATGCCCAACCAAAATTAAAGAAATTATGCAGAAAATTTTGTTCCAGGTTCTAACTGCAATAAAAGTTCTGAGCTATTCAAAAATTTATCAATTTACAATAAGAAGTTATTCACATCAGGGAACGCCATGGCTCCATCATCTTGACCAAAAACAAAAGTTAACATGAAACCAAAGCCAATTATCCTTGGTTCATTCTTTCAAAAGTAACAAGAATTAACTAAAAGATATTAAGAAGTTCCAGGTTGGAAAAATAAGAGATCCTTCTTCAACCAGAAAAGGCTGAAAGCAAAAAAGAAATGAATTGTCCACTAAAGATTTTCCCCAAAAAAAACCCCCCGAGTTCCTTGAGGAAGTATTCCACAAGAAGATGAACCGATACAAAAGTAATTTCCATCCAGCCCCTATACTAAATCTCATTTTTTTGGTTGGGCTTTTTTGTTTGCTTTGATCTCTTGAACAACAAATTAGCGACTTGATGAACTTCATGTGTACAGTTACATATATACGTTGCATTCTCACAAACATATCAGCTGGTAAGCTGGGTAGCTTTCAAATTTTGGCCACCAAATAAACCAATAAATGAGATATGAATCACCAGCGCTAATAGTAATAGGCGGATCAATGCTTTCAAAGCATTTGCATCCAAGAGTGGCTCCCCTTCAACTTCAAGCTCTCTGCAAGAGCAGAAGATCCCCTTCGGCCAATTGTAATGCCAACACCTCTATCCATCACTGCCTGTCTGTCGAACCCCAATCCATTTCTCAGTACCAAGCCTGTGGCTACTTCCAAACAAGCTGCGAGCCTGATAATGACTCATTTCTCTATCCCTCAACATTTGCGCTTCAGAAAGTAATGGAGAGGGCAATGCTGATAGAACACAAAACCACAAGAAACCACAAAGCTTTTTCAGATAACTTGTCTCTCCATTCATCAGGTCCAACAGTTTTATCTATAGACAGAGAAAGAAGTCGATGTAGAACATGATGCACTATCCCACCATGTCCTGGACTATCTGGTTGATTAGATCCCCGGGGTGGACCCGTTTCCAAATCCTGTCTCAGTATAACCCCAACTGCAAGCACATACATCAAGAGAATATCACTCAATAACTTGAGGACAAAAGTCACCTTAGCTAACCCTGCTGATCTTTCTGATTGACTGTCTGATTCAATCTTCGTTGCCTCATCAACCTTCAATTTACCCTTTACCTTGGTAGCAGGTTTATCAACCTCCATTGCACTTGGATAATTTGTGCAATCGTCCTCACTGCTTGGGGAAGGAAATTTCATTACAATTTCAAGAAGATGATCAATTACCATAGTAAGACTTGCAGGAATTCTTTTGTGGCCTTTAGAACACTTAGCTGGGCCATCATGGGTTTTATTTTCAGGGATTCGANTGATCAAAGTAAACAAGATATTGGCAAAAGCAGAATGATTGGCGGCCAGATAAGTCAAAATCTCAAGAATACGACGCAGCACCAGAGGAGGCAGACCTGCAAATGAACAAACTTGTGAATTAGAGGTCAGCGTGTTCACTTATTTCGGGAAAAAAAAATCTCTTCATATAAAAATCAAACAAATGTTGTCAATCTAAAAGCAGTAGGTACCGTCCAACAACTGAGATTGACCATATACAACATTGGACTGACAACCATATAGCCTCTGGGAGTTAACTGTCAACAATCTGCCAACTGGGCCTTCAGTCTCTGGCCCAATCATGTCAAGCAGAAGGCGAACTAGAATTGCCCTTGTACAGCTATGTGCACATAAGTTTAACAGAAATCTCTGCAAAAAGCCTTTCCCAAGAGGCTGCAAGCATATTAAAGAAATAAGATTCACCACTTAAGTTGAACATCAACAGAGTTTACAAAATAAATATATGAAAATTGTATGCCCAACNAAAGGCCATTCCCAAGAGGCTGCAAGCATATTAAAGAAATAAGATTCAACACTTAAGTTGAACATCAACAGAGTTTACAAAATAAATATATGAAAATTGTATGCCCAACCAAAATTAAAGAAATTATGCAGAAAATTTTGTTCCAGGTTCTAACTGCAATAAAAGTTCTGAGCTATTCAAAAATTTATCAATTTACAATAAGAAGTTATTCACATCAGGGAACGCCATGGCTCCATCATCTTGACCAAAAACAAAAGTTAACATGAAACCAAAGCCAATTATCCTTGGTTCATTCTTTCAAAAGTAACAAGAATTAACTAAAAGATATTAAGAAGTTCCAGGTTGGAAAAATAAGAGATCCTTCTTCAACCAGAAAAGGCTGAAAGCAAAAAAGAAATGAATTGTCCACTAAAGATTTTCCCCAAAAAAAACCCCCCGAGTTCCTTGAGGAAGTATTCCACAAGAAGATGAACCGATACAAAAGTAATTTCCATCCAGCCCCTATACTAAATCTCATTTTTTTGGTTGGGCTTTTTTGTTTGCTTTGATCTCTTGAACAACAAATTAGCGACTTGATGAACTTCATGTGTACAGTTACATATATACGTTGCATTCTCACAAACATATCAGCTGGTAAGCTGGGTAGCTTTCAAATTTTGGCCACCAAATAAACCAATAAATGAGATATGAATCACCAGCGCTAATAGTAATAGGCGGATCAATGCTTTCAAAGCATTTGCATCCAAGAGTGGCTCCCCTTCAACTTCAAGCTCTCTGCAAGAGCAGAAGATCCCCTTCGGCCAATTGTAATGCCAACACCTCTATCCATCACTGCCTGTCTGTCGAACCCCAATCCATTTCTCAGTACCAAGCCTGTGGCTACTTCCAAACAAGCTGCGAGCCTGATAATGACTCATTTCTCTATCCCTCAACATTTGCGCTTCAGAAAGTAATGGAGAGGGCAA
>CAUOFW020001458.1:252301-297696 GCA_963454935.2 Ilex paraguariensis
AGAATATCACTCAATAACTTGAGGACAAAAGTCACCTTAGCTAACCCTGCTGATCTTTCTGATTGACTGTCTGATTCAATCTTCGTTGCCTCATCAACCTTCAATTTACCCTTTACCTTGGTAGCAGGTTTATCAACCTCCATTGCACTTGGATAATTTGTGCAATCGTCCTCACTGCTTGGGGAAGGAAATTTCATTACAATTTCAAGAAGATGATCAATTACCATAGTAAGACTTGCAGGAATTCTTTTGTGGCCTTTAGAACACTTAGCTGGGCCATCATGGGAGGATGAGGTATTGGGATGGAATTGGCCGCCGCGACCAGGTTCTACGTGTCAGACAAACAAAGTGAGAGGTGCTAGCAGGCCCAACATCACTAGACTTTCCCAAGGTAGCTCGTCGGGACTTCTTGGTGATGTGTTCCTTAGCATGAACGAGGGGATCTTGCCGTGGCTAAATCTCCATGGGACCCTCCCCATAACACCTCCTTGATGAAGTGGATGGTCGACCAGAACAAACTCGCTCAAACCCCCCTTGTTCTTACCTTGGTCTTGAAACTCCTCAAGCAGGAAAGGCCCTAGATGCTCGCATCTCAAGGTAATACACAAGTCTTATTCTCAAGAAAACATATTAACGAAGAAATCATAGCATCCCAATAAATCTGATAATTTGGCGTGAAAACACCAACTCTAGATGCTGAAGGAATAATGACCGGTCTATCCCGTGACAATAATTACACCGAACACAAGACAAAAACTGTATATCAACAATTGCTAAGCAAATGAATTACATCACTACAATAAACATGGGCGCGTCACCATCTTCATCAACATATATATATAAATAATTTGTTCATATGTTGATATAAAATTGACCACCAAAAGATACAAAAGATATATAAATCAAATTATACTCGTGGGAGAACTCAAAATTCAAATCTACAGTTTCTAATATAGATGTGGCTGGGGAAAAACGAGAGCAAGATTATGGTTCTCTCCCCCATATGCTCCTACTAACTCCAATGATAAACACATGCACACACACACACAAGCCACACAAAAACAAGCCTACAAAGATGCATGGATCAAACAAAAATACACAGCACACTAATACACGGGAAAAACACACAAAGTGTACAAATACATTGATAAAAAAAGAGTACATAATATACATAGAGATACAGAGATACATATAATAAAAACACACTGTTTCACACAAAAAACACATCTCATAACATACCAAAAGATATACACATACTATATAATGATACACCACATAATAAAACACACGGAGTGTAGATATGAGAACATACACACAAAAAATCATTTATAAAAGAAAAATACATACCATACACCGGTACACATTTTTAAACACGGACAAACTATACACATGAAAATACAAACACAATCATCGATAAAACATAAAACATCTAAACACAAAACTCACTACCTAGGTAACCATGTATGACCAAAAAAAAAAGGTAACCATGTATGTACAAGTAATCATGAACTCCACCAATTGTAGACCACAAACATGTTAAAGAACATCTCATCGAAGAAGAAAATTAATCATTGAAAAATAAGAAAAGAGCAAAATATTCACCAATAACTTGCATATATTGATATAAATTGATCACCAAAAGAATAGAAAAGAACATATAAATAAAATTTTACTTGCAGAAGAACTCAAAATTCAAATCTATAATTTTTGATATAGATTTGAATGAAAAAAATGAGAGCAAAATATGGTTTTCTCCCTAGTCCGTGCTCCTATTAATATTAACTCCACTACAAGGACATAAATAACATCCAATGATAAACACGAAGCGCACACACAAAGCATACAAAACAAGCTTACAAAGATGCATTGATAGAAGAAAAATACACAATGCACTAATACATAGAAAAACACACACAAAGTGTACAAATACATTGATAAAAGAAAAGTACACAGTAACACAGAGATACACCTAATAAAAACACATATAAATACACATAAAAAATAAATTGTTTAACATAAAAAGCATATACCATAACACACCAAAAGATGCATTGACAGAAGCATACACAAATCACTAACATACAAAAAAATACATTGTTTCACATAAAAAGTGCATATCATAACACACCAAAAGATGCATTGATAGAAGAAAAATACACAGCACACTAATATACAAAAAAACACACACAAAGTGTACAAATACATTGATAAAAGAAAAGTACACAGTACACACAGGGAAACACATAATAGAAACACATTGTTTCACACAAAAAGCAAATACCATAACACACCAAAAGATATACACACACATTATACAACGATACACCGCATAGTAAGACCCACAAAGTGTAGATATGAAAACAAACACACAAAAAATCATTGATAAAAGAAAAATACATACCACACACTGATACACATTTTTAAACACAAATAAACTATATACATGAAAATTCAAACACAATCATTGATAAAACATAAAACATATACAAACAAAACTCACTACCTAGGTAACAATGTATATACAAGTAATCATTAACTCCACCAATTGCAAACCACAAACATCTTAACGAAGACAAAGAACTATCGAAAAAGGGGAAGAGAGTAGCATATTCACCTATAACTTGCATGTGTTGATATAAATTGATCACCAAATGAATACAAAAGAACATATAAATCAAATTTTACTTGCGGAAGAACTCAAAATTCAAATCTATAGTTTATGATGAAGCTTTGGCTTTGAAAAAAGAGAGCAAAACTATAGTTTTCTCCCTAGTATGCGCTTCTATTAATATTAACCCCACTACAAGGACATAAATAATATCCAAAGATAATCACAAAGAACATACACAAAGCATAAAAAAAACAAGCCTACAAAGATGCATTGATAGAAAAAAAAAATACACAACACACTAATACATAGAAAAACACATACAAAGTGTACAAATACATTGATAAAAGAAAAGTACATAGCATACACAGAGACACATAATAAAAACACATATTAATACACAAAAAATAAACTGTTTCACATAAAAAACACATACCATAACACACCAAAAGATGCATTGAGAGAAGAAAAATATACAGCACACTAATATACAAAAAAACAAATACAAAGTGTACAAATACATTGACAGAAGAAAAGTACTGTACACACAACTATACACATAATAAAACACATATTAATACACAAAAAACACATTGTTTTACATAAAAATCACATATCATAACACACCAAAAGATGCATTAATAGAAGAAAAATACACAACACACTAATACAAAAAAAAAAAAAAAAAAAAACAAAGTGTACAAATACATTGATATAATATACAGTACACACAATGATAAACATAATAAAAATACATTGTTTCACATAAAAAGCACGCACCATAACACACCAAAAGATATACACACACATAATACAACAATACACCATATAGTAAAACCCACAGAGTGTAAATATGAAAACATACACGCAAGAAATCATTGATAAAAGAAAAATACATACCAAACACTGATACACATTTTTAAACACAGACAAATTATACATATGAAAATACAAACACTATCATGATAAAACATAAAATATATACACACAAAACTCACTACCTAGATAACCATGTATGTACAAGTAATCATTAACTCCACCAATTGCAGACCACAAACATGTCAAAGACCATCTCAATGAAGAACAAGAATAATCATCAAAAAAAGGGAAAAGTGCAAGATATTCACCTATAACTTGCATATGTTGATATAAATTGATCACCAAATGAATACAAAAAAACATATAAATCAAATTTACTTGTGGGAGAACTCAAAATTCAAATCTATGGTTTCTGATATAGATTTGGGTGAAAAAAATGAGAGCAAAATTATGGTTTTCTCCCTAGTATGCGCTCCCATTAGTATTAACACTCCACTACAAGAACAGAAATAACATCCAATAATAAACACGAAGAACATACACAAAGCATACAAAAACAAGTCTACAAAGATACATTGATAAAAAAAAAAAAAATACAGAGCACACTAATATATAGAAAAACACATACAAAGTGTACAAATATATTGATAAAAGAAAAGTACACAATACACACAGAGATACAAATACATTGATAAAAGAAAAGTACATAGTAAACATAGAGATACATATAATAAAAACACATATTAATACACATAAAAAATAAACTGTTTCACAAAAAAAAAACATATACCATAACACACCAAAAGATATATTGATAGAATAAAAATACAAAGCACACTAATACGCACAAAAACACATATAGAGTGTACAAATACATTGACAGAAGAAAAATATACAGTACACACAAAGATATACATAATAAAAACACATATTAATACACAAAAAAAACAATGTTTCACATAAAAAGCTCATAACAGGACACACCAAAAGATGATAGAAGAAACAATACACAGCACACTAATACACAAAAAAACACACACAAAGTGTACAAATACATTTATATAAGAAAAGTACACAGCACACATAGAGATACACATAATAAAAACACATTGCTTCACATAAAAAACACATATCATAACACACTAAAAGATATACACATACACTATACAATGATACACCACATAGTAAAACCCACAGAATGTATATATGCAAACATACACACAAAAAATCATTGATAAAAGAAAAATACATACACACATTGATACATATTTTTAAACATGGACAAACTATACACATGAAAATACAAACACAATCATTGATAAAACATATATACACAAAACTCACTACCTAGGTAACCACATTGGTAGAAGTAATCAATAACAACACCAATTACATGCCACAAATATGTCAAAGAACATCTCAACAAAGAATAAGAAGAAGAAGAATCATCAAAGAAAGAGAAGATGACTGGATATTCACCTATAACTTGCATGTGCTGATATAAAATTGATCATCAAATGACTACAAAAGAATATATGAATCAAATTTTACTTGCGGGAGAACTAAAAATTTAAAACAATGGTTTCTCATATAGATGTGGCACGGAAAATTGAGAGAAAAATTATGGTTATCTCCCTAGCATGCGCTTCTATTAATATTAACTCCATCACAAGGATATGAATAACATCCAATGACAAACACAAAGAACATCCACAAAGCATACAAAAAAAAGCCTAAAAAGATGCATTGATAGAAAAAAAAAATACAACACACTAATACATAGAAAAACATACACAAAGTGTACAAATACATTGATAAAAAAAAGTACATAGTACACACAGAGATACACATAATAAAAACACAAAAAAATAACTGTTTCACATAAAAAGCACATACCATAACACACCAAAAGATGTATTGACAGAAGAAAAATACACAGCACACTAATATACAAAAAAAACACATACAAAGTGTACAAATACACTGACAGAAGAAAAGTACACAATACACACAAAGAGACACAAAATAAAATCACATATTAATACATAAAAAATACATTGTTTCACATAAAAAAATACATACCATAACACACCAAAAGATGCATTAATAAAAGAAAAATACACAGTGCACTAATACACAAAAACACACACACAAAGTGTACAAATACATTGATAAAAGAAAAATACAGAGATACAAATAATAAAAATACATTGTTTCACATAAAAAGCGCATACCATAACACACCAAAAGATATACACATACACTACAACAGTACACCACATAGTAAAACCCACAAAGTGTAGATATGAAAACATACACACAAAATCATTGATAAAAGAAAAATACATACCACACACTGATACATATTTTTAAACACAGACATACTATACACATGAAAATACAAACAATTATTGATAAAACATAAAACATATACGCACAAAACTCACTACCTAGGTAACCATGTATGTACAAGTAATTATTAACTCTACCAATTGCAGACCACAAACATATCAAAGAACATCTTAACGAAGAAGAACCATCTAAAAAAGGGAAGAGTGCAGGATATTCACCTATAACTTACATATGTTGATATAAATTGATCATCAAATGAATACAAAAGAACATATAAATCAAATTTTACTTAGGGAGAACTCAAAATTCAAATCTATAGTTTCTGATATAGATTTGACTAGGAAAAATGAGAACAAAATTATGGTTTTCTCCCTAGCATGCGCTCCTATTAATATTAACTTCCCTACAAGGACATAAATAACATCCAATGATAAACACAAAAAATATACACAAAGCAAACAAAAAAAGCCTATAAAGATGCATTCATAAAAAAAAATAAAGCACACTAATACATAGAAAAATACACACAAAGTGTACAAATATATTGATAAAAGAAAAGTACACAGTATACAGAGATACACATAATAAAAACACATATTAATACACAAAAAATAAATTGTTTCATAAAAAAAATTGATACCATAACACACCAAAAGATGCATTGATAGAATAAAAATACACAGCACACTAATATACAGAAAAACACATATAAAGTGTACAAATACATTGACAGAAGAAAAGTACACGGTACACACAAAGATACACATAATAAAAGCATATATTAATACACAAAAAACACATTGTTTCACATAAAAATCACATCAGAGCACACCAAAAGATGCATTGATAGAAGAAAAATACACAACACACTAATAATACACAAGAAAACACACAAAGTGTACAAATATATTGATAAAAGAAAAGTACACAGTATACACAGAGATACACATAAGAAAAACACACTGTTTTACATAAAAAGCACACACCATAACACACCAAAAGATATACACATACACTATACAATGATATACCACATAGTAAAACCCACGGAGTGTAGATATGAAAGCATACACAAAAAAAATCATTGATAAAAGAAAAATACACACCACACACTGATATACATTTTTAAACACAAACAAACTATACACATGAAAATTCAAACACAATCATTGATAAAACATAAAACATATACAAACAAAACTCACTGCCTAGGTAACCATATGTGTACAAGTAAACATTAACTCTACCAATTGCAAACCACAAACATGTCAAAGAACATCTCAACGAAGAAGAAGAATCATCAAAAAAGGGAAAGAGAGCAAAATATTTACCTATAGCTTGCATATGTTGATATAAATTGAATACAAAAGAACATATAAATCAAATTTTACTTGCGGAAGAACTTAAAATTCAAATCTATAGTTTCTGATATAGATTTGGCTGGAAAAAATGAGAGCAAAATTATGATTTTCTCCCTAGTATGCATTCCTATTAATATTAACTCCACTATAAAGACATGAATAACATCCAATTATAAATACAAAGCACACAAAAATAAGCCTAGAAAGATGCATTGATTGAAGAAAATACACAAAACACTAATACATAGAAAAACATACACAAAGTGTACACAAAAAAATTTTAAAAAAAAATACATTAATTAAAGAAAAGTACACAGTACACAAAGATACACATAATAAAAACACACATTAATCAAACATATTGTTTCACATAAGAAGCACATACTATAACACACTAAAAGAAAAATACACAAACACTATACAACAACACACCACACAGTAAAACCAACATATTGTACACATGAAAACATACACACAAAAAATATTCATAAAAGAAAAAAACATAACACTCTGATACACATTGTAAAAGATAGACAAACTATATACATAAAAATACAAACACAAAAATCGATAAAACAAATAACACACAACTCACCACTAGATTAACCATTTATGTGTAAGTAATCACTAACTTCACCAATAGCAGACCACGAACATGACTAAAAACATCCCAACAAAGAAGAATAATCATTGAATAAACACAATAGAGCATGATATTCACCTAGAGAAATTTACTTAATTGGATATTACTTACCAAATTTCAGTTGCAATATCTAGAAATATAGCCAATTTTTTTTTCATTTACAACAAAACTATTGACCTCTCACCGCAATTGTTTAGTTCAATAGGAAAATGATGTTCTTATACGCATTCCAATTTTAGTACTGTTACTTACCATTTCATATAATTAGATACTTATACTTTAACCAATAAAATTTAGCCCAAAAAAACTAATCATATAAAAAATATGGTTATAGTTTGTTTAAGATTTATCAATGATTATCCAATAAATAGGCTAAGGGTTATCTTATGTGATAGTGCGGAATAACTGAACCAGTTAATCAATCAATGCCCATTCCCAGATGTGAGATGTTCAACTCAACTTTGAATGTTATGTCTCATGTTTCTTTAAATTGGGGACTATATTTGTTGTGTTTCGTACTTATTGTTTATATGTTTTAAACAACTACTCCAATATTGACATAATTGTAAGTTGTGTTATGAGACTTCCATTTGGATAGTTTTACTATATGTTGTATGTGCTTACTTCCATGTCGTTGAATCTAGGATGTCTGTCCATTTTCATTGCTATTGTCATTTTTTATTTTTTTTTGCCAAAAATACCATAAAATATTAATTGCATGCTCAAACGAATTTGATTGCTACTTAGCTTGGTGTAAAAGCCATTTTGAGATGATTATAGATCTATGTGAAGAAGCAAAAAATTAGTGCCTATATGAATACCTCCACCACTTACCAATAAGGATGTTAGTTTTATGTTAAACTTATTGGTAAGTGGTGGAGGGAACCATCAAGCTGGATGTTAGGATATTCACTTGGAGGAATTTAATTAATTGGATATTGTATGGGCTTTCCACTACTTTTGGGAACACATTGAGGAGGTTCAATGAAAATCTGGTTGGACAAGTAATAAGTTCAATATATTACTCTAAAAGTTTACAAAGTCATAGTTGCTCCTGAAAAAGATTGAACATATAAGACAAAGAAGACAAAAAATTGAGAGATTAGACGAATAAGAGGGAGAATGTGGATATTATTGTGCAAGTATTTTCTTTGTTGTCTTTTTTTTACATGGATTACATAAGTTATCATTGTGGGATTGGACACCAAGTTGCTTTAAGTTTTGAAAATTTTCATTTGATCTAATAAGATCATATTACAAAATTACTATTGATTTTAATTTCTTAATGTACCTAAATCTTGACAAAAGAAATGTGATTAAATTAAGTTTGATTTTTTGATAAGGAATGAACCGCAACAATTTCATCATAATAGATATAGAAATTTGATAGATTTTTAGAAAAAACTAGAATATAATTTCTGTTATATGAATCAAGCTATTCAAATGGAAACATTTGAAAAATATATTACAATAGTGATAATTGTTAAATTCCACTTAAAACTAGATTAAAAATGCGTACTAAAATTTAAGGCAAAGGGATGACACTAAAATGGCTTGGACTTATCTGTATTATAGTCATCACTTCAATTTTTCAACACATTCAATTTGTTAATTCCGGTCAAACAGGTTGGATTTCTATATTTGAGGAATTCTGGGGACCCCACCAAGGATAAAAAATGAGTTTTGGTGTACCGTTTCGGTCACCTCAAAAACACAGGATGAAAACACAAAAAAAATTTAGAAACATGTAGAAACATAATTTAAAATCTCTATATTACAAATACATAAGCTTAACAAGTGATTAATTGAGCATATTTTTTGTCTTTAACACTCACTTATACTAAATAACATTAAGTTGGGTGAGAAAAAAAAGATTAATAAGAGGTAGAAGTCATTTCAATGTCAAACACTTGATATTCATCAGATAAACATACTAATAAGAAATTAAGCTCTTATAATACAAATGAAGTGTTTATGAGTATCATGAAAGTACTAACAGGATAAAGTTACATTCATTCTGCTATAGCATGTCGAGCAGACTCAAAAATTGGTGCAGACACTGGGTAGTAACTAAGAGAAACTCCACGTGATATAAATATGTCAACAATAGCTAGTCCAAACTTATATAGTGATGATAATATACATCATACTCTGCCCTAACTCCAATGATTAAAAATGCATATCAAATCAACTGAGGCGAACGAAATATTTGGCTTTTTTAAGAACACAAAACGAAACAAAACAATTGAGGAAAAGGGGAATTCTCATGCTTCGGTCGAAGTGACCTTTGGTTTGAGTTGTTTCAAGAAACATCGGAACAGACATGTGATTTGAAACAAAGCTCATTTTTCTGCAAAAAAGGAAAATTTCTTGAACCCACTTGTTGCTCTTTTGAAAAGCAAAAAAATCATTGAAGAAAGAGAGAGGCAGATTGAGATTCCTTCGTCTTACTCACATTTTACGCAGTAGAGAAGAAAAAGAGAGAGAGGAAGAGATGGAGAAGAAAAAGAGTGAAGAAGAGGAAGATGGATGTTTATTTGATTTGTGCAAGTAAGCATCTTCAAAAAGGGAGATTCCTTGAGCCCACTTTTGCTCTTCGACAGGAAGAAGCATAAGATCATTGAAGAAAGGGAGAGGCAGAGTGAGATTCCTTCGTCCTACTCACATTTTATGCAGCAAAGAAGAAAGAGATTGGGGAAAAGATGGAGAAGAGAAAGAGTGAAGAAGAGGAAGATGGGTGCTTATTTGATTTGTGCAAGTAAGCATCTTAAAAAAGGGAGATTCCTTGAGTCCACTTGTTGCTCTTCGACCGGGAGAAACACAAGATCATTGAAGCAAGGAAGAGGCAGAGTGAGATTATTTCGTCCTACTCACATTTTATGCAGTAGAGAAGAAAGAGAGTGGGGAAAAGATGGAGAAGAGAAAGAGTGAATAAGAGGAAGACGGATGCTTTTTTGATTTGTGCAAGTAAGCATCTTCAAAAAGGGAGATTCCTTGAGCCCACTTGTTGCTCTTCGACAGGGAGAAGCACAAGATCATTGAAGAAAGGGAGAGGCAGGGTGAGATTCCTTCGTCCTACTCACATTTTATGCAGCAGAGAAGAAAGAGAGTGGAAAAAAGATGGAGAAAAGAAAGAGTAAAGAAGAGGAAGACGGATGCTTATTTGATTTGTGCAAGTAAGCATCTTCAAAAAGGAAGATTCCTTGAGCCCACTTGTTACTCATCGACCGGGAGAAACACAAGATCATTGACAAAAGGGAAAGGCAGAGTGAGATTCCTTCGTTCTACTCACATTTTATGCAGCAGAGAAGAAAGAGAATGGGGAAAAGATGGAGAAGAGAAAGAGTGAAGAAGAGGAAACGGGTGCTTATTTGATTTGTGAAAGTAAGCATCTTCAAAGTGGGGGATTCCTTGAGCCCACTTGTTGCTCTTCGACAGGGAGAAGCAAAAGATCATTGAAGAAAGGGAGAGACAATGTGAGATTCCTTCGTCCTACTCACATTTTATGCAGCAGAGAAGAAAGAGAGTAGGGAAAAGATGGAGAAGAGGAAGACGGATGCTTATTTGATTTATGCAAGTAAGCATCTTAAAAAAGGGAGGTTCCTTGAACCCACTTGTTGCTTTTCAGCATGGAAAAACACAAAATCATTGAAGAAAGAGAGAGGCAGAGTCAAGTTCCTTCGTCCTACTCACATCTTATGAAGCAAAGAAGAAAGAGACAGAGGAAGAGATGAGAAAAAAAACAAAGTGAAGAAGAGGAGGACTGAGGCTTACTTGATTTGTGCAAGCCAGCTATGCACAGCTAGAGTCAACCAGATTTGAGTTTGAGCTCGGCCAGAGTATGATGCATATTATTGTCACTAGATAAGTTGGGCTAGCTATTGTCGACATATTTATATCACATGTGGAGTTTCTCTTAGTTACTACACAGAGCCTGCATCAATTTTTGAGTTTGCTCGACACGCTATAACAAACTGAATGTAACTTTGTAATGTAAGTACTTTCATATGATGCTCATAAACACTTCATTTGTATTATAAGAGTTTAATATCCTATTAGTGTGTTTATTTGATTTGATGAATATCAAGTGTTTGACATTGAAATAACTTCTGCCTCTTATTAATCTTCTTTTCTCCCCCAACTTAATGCTATTTACTATAAGTAAATGTTAAAGACAAAAAATATGCTCAATTAATCACTTGTTAAGCTTATGTATTTGCAATATAGAGATTTTAAATTATGTTCTCATATGTTTCCACATGTTTCTAAATTTTATTTTTTTTGATTGTGTTTTCGTCCCCTTTTTGAGGTGACCGTAACGGTACACTGAAACTCATTTTTTATCCTTGGTGGGGTCCCCCGAATTCCTCAAATATAGAAATCCAACCTGTTTGACCAGAATCAACAAATTGAATGTGTTGAAAAATTGAAGTGATGACTCTAATACAAATAAGTCCAAGCCATTTTAATGTCCTCCCTTTGCCTTAAATTTTAGTATGCATTTTTTAATCTAGTTTGAAGTGGAATTTAACAATTCTCGCTGTTGTAATATATTTTTCAAATGTTTCCATTTGAATAGTTTGAGTCATATAACAGAAATTACATTCCAGTGTTTTCTAAAAATCCATCAGATTTTCATGTCTATTATGATGAAATTGTTGCGGTTCATTTCTTATCAAAAAATCAAACTTAATTTAATCACATTTCTTTTATCGAGATTTAGGTACATTAAGAAATTAAAATCAATAGTAATTTTGTAATATGATCTTATTAGATCAAATGAAATTTTTCAAAACTTAAAGCAACTTGGTATCCAATCCCACAATGATAACTTATGTAATCAATGTAAAAAAAAGACAACAAAGAAAATACTTGCACAATAATATCCACATTCTCCCTCTTATTCGTCTAATCACTCAATTTTTGGTCTTTTTTGTCTTATATGTTCAATCTTTTTCAGTTGTAAATTTTTAGAGTAATATATTGAACTTATTACTTGTCCAACCAGATCTTCATTGAACCTACTCAACGTGTTCCCAAAATTAGTGAAAGTCCATACAATATCCAATTAATTAAATTCCTCCAGGTGAATATCCTGACATTCAGTTTGATGATTCCCTCCACCACTTACAAATAAGTTTAACATAAAACCAACATCTCTATTGGTAAGTGGTGGAGGTATTCATATAACCACTATTTTTTGCTTCTTCGCATAGACCTATAATCATCTCAAAAATGGCTTTTACACCTAGTTAAATAGCAATCAAATTCGTTTGACCATGTAATTAATATTTTATGGTAATTTTAGCATAAAAAAATAAAAATGACAATAGCAATGAAAATGGACAGACATCCTAGATTCAACGGCATGGAAATAAGCACATACAACATATAGTAAAACCATACAAATAGAAGTCTCATAAGGCAACTTACAATTATATCAATATTGGAGTAGTTGTTTAAAACATATAAACAATAAGTACAAAACACAACAAATATAGTCTCCTATTTAAAGAAAAATGATACAAATATAGTCTCCTATTTAAAGAAAAATGATACATATCATTCAAAGTTAAGTTGGGCAGCTCACTAATTAACGATCCAAGTGTAGGTTTGGTTAGCTTATCTGGGCATGGGCATTGATTGATTAATTGGTTCGAAATCGAACTATCAAATAAGATAACTCTTAGCCTATTTATTGGACATAAATCTTAAACAAACTATAACCATATTTTTATTTTATTAATTTTTTTAGATTATTAGTTAAAACAAGTATCCAATTATATCAAATTGTAAGGAAGAGTACTAAAACTGAAGTATATATAAGAACAACTACGCAATTACAGTGAGAGTTTAAAAGCTTTTGTAAATAAAAAAGAAAATTTCAAGCCATATTTCCAGATATTGCAACTGAAATTTGATTAAGTAATTAAAAATTGTAATTTAAATCTGAAAGGGGTGTCATTGAAAATTCAGAAAATAAAGGGAAGTCCTTAAAGATATGGTAAACTAGAAGAGTATGGCTGAAATTTTCCCAAAATTCAATTTTTATTACATGATTGAGCAAGAAATACTAATGTACAATAAAAAATTCATTATTAAATCAACGGGATGGAGAGAGATAAGAAAGAGTAAACCTGGATTCTTTAAGGTGCCAAACCAATCCCGAAGTTGTGGTAGTTCAATCAAATCTTCGTCTGTGTTGCTGGCCTGTGATTTTATGGAAGTTAAAGGGGGCGGCAAGAGAGAGACGGCGAGGCTGAGGAACAGAGAGCGAGAGATTGCGACAGAGAGAGAGAGAGGGGAGACGAAGAGAGATGAAGAGAGAGCGAGTGAGAAAGAGAGCGCCCGAGAGACCAAGAGAGAGCGAGAGACAGAGTGGTGGGTTTTGAAAGGGGGAATTTTTATAATAAATATTGGGTTGAAGGTTTCGCAGGACTGCCGGCGGCAAAACAGAGAGCGAGAGACTGCGAGAGAGAAGACGAAGAGAGATGAAGGGAGAGCGCGAGACAGAGTCGGTGGGTTTTGAAAGAGGGAATTTTTATAATAAATATTAGGGTTTCTTAACGGCTATTTGTTTTTTTTTTTTTTTTTTTTTTTTGATCAAGACGGCTATTTGTTTAATTGCTCTCCTTTCCTAATTTGAAAAATATTGCAAGACTTTAACCGACTGCCATAAGTTTAACGGTCCCTCCCATTAATCCCATTAATCTTTGTTGTTAATTTCCTGCGATTCTATTTTTCTTTTTAGTATAAAATTACAGATACCCTCGTGAACTTAGTTTTTGTTTTAAAAAAAATTACACAATCCTCCCTCATCACAATTCAAGATTTTCAAGAGTCTACAAGAGAAAATTTCATCCACATCCTCTGTAATTAGGTCTAAATTTAATGACACCTCTTCGCGATTTTAAAATTTCACTGTCACCGTTTGTCAGTGTTTATTGGGATTATGACGTTAACGGCGATTGTTAATTTACAAAAATACTTTTAAATATTTTATAGGATAAATTTTATCCACACTCCTTAAAAAACAAAACTTTAATGACATCCCATGTGAATATACCTATCTTTAACAATACCCCCTCCCAATTCTAAAATTTCAATGCATTCTTTTTTAGTTCTATTATATTAACCTTTAGGAATTAATGTATGTTATTTAATTTAACACCAAATGAACATTAAGTTTTATCAAATCAACACTTAATTAATATTAATTTTATGAAATCAATGCCAAATTAGTATTTAAATTTATCAAATTAAGATCAATTTTATTCAATTAATATTAAATTTATCAAATAATATTCAAATTTTATATATAAAGGGTGATGTATGAAGAGTGGTTAGGTGACGTTATAGAGGACAAATGATAGAAGAGGAATTAGAAATGGATGGAATTTTGACATTGATTTTATAGGTTGTAATTTTTATTATAAAAAATTATTGTTTAACTATAAAAATTATAAAAAATTGATTATGTAAACAAAATAAGTGATAATATTATAACAAAATTATCATGCAACACTTTAAAATGATAAAAATTCATTTGGGATAATATAATGATAAAAATGACGGTTACTAAGGGCATATATAATGGGAAGGATTGATTTGGGCATTTAAGTTTATTTACATAATAAAACGTAATTTTGGCATTTTTACAAAGTATTTAGTCAAATTATTACTTTATCTACTAATGGAAGCAAAATTTACTCCTAAGGGGGTGTCATTCATTTAAAATATAACCAGAAAAGTATGCAGTGAAATTTTAAAATCAGGAGAAAATATCATTGAATTTAGACCTAACTACCGGATTGCAGATGACAACTTTCCTATATGTAATGGGGAAAGGGTTGATTGAGGACATTTTAGTCTATTTGAAAATTTTCCTAAATATAAATGTGATCAAGACTTTCATTATTTTTTCACTACAATTCAATCACTCTTTCTATGTATGCCTAAAATTTATCTCAATAACTTTGAAGCCCATTTTTTTTATCTAACTTTTTTTATTATAGCTTGTTAATTGGAAGAAGTAAGAGTTGGAGCATTAGATATAAGTTGTCCCTTTACTTTTTCATATCCAACTTTATGAATTTCTTTTTTTGTAATTTTTACGTAAAATAGTATTTAACAAAAAAAATCGTTTTAGGCTCAAATAACAACCTATAAAACTCGGTCTATGTTTAGCTCGCTTTTGGCCCAATAGACCAGTGAGCCTTAGATTTTTTCACATACGGGTTTGGCCCAACTCATTGACTAGTCAAAGCCCACCAAGGTCTGTCCATGGCATGGGCTATAAGCTGAAAAATCATGGATCAGCCCAACTCGTTTGCCAAGAAATAATTACGCTGGTAGATTTATGGTCAGTACTCAGATTTAGGGGTGTCAATCTCACTCATCGATACAAATTCGTTAAGACACGATTGATAAATACGTATAATCAATAAGTTGAATTAAAACTTAACACTTATCAAATAGATTTTTTTTTCGTGAGTACTGACACGGGCACGACATGAATCACACATCTCAAAAATAGTATGTCAATGACACGACACAACACAAATTGACACCCCTACTTGGATTTAAATTTAGATTTATTTTGAGATATGATGATTCTTCAAATTTTTTTTATAGTGCTCATTTTAGAATTTCTTTCATAGAGATCTTTTTTAATATGTGATTTCTTCAATTTCCTTCATATTATATCATTTGATCATATATCTTATGGATTTAAAAGCACCACAAGTAATTGAGTCTCCTCAATTATTTAGATTTGTTTCTTTTCTTCATATTCCTATTTTTTCCATGTGTGATCTCTTGATGAATATGACCTATAATGTTTGTACAATTGGGGAGACATGGAGACCAAGGATTTAAACTTTTGCTTGTCACCACTTTCTGAGAATAGAGCAAAACAAGTTGGAAGTTCCGATGGGACAATGGTATGAATGATACTCTCCAAACACTCCCATCTCAAAACAATAGTTAAAATTCATATGCATGAGGCCCAAGTTTATTTTTTTTGGTCGTTTATTATCATTACATAAGACATACCCAATGTATAGAACTCTCGCTTATAGCAGAATCAAAAGAGGTAAAGTGTCAAATAATCTTATTTTCTCGATTTTTGAGAGTAATTTTTGAATTTTCAACCTACCTCACATCTTTTGGGCAAATAAGCACATCTCAAAACAAGTTATTTTATTTTGTCATCACAATCTCAAATAATAAAGAGCATAATGCATCCAACACTCGACTGAGGAACCACTAGAAAGGAAAGAGACATGGAGATGGGAGATGGGAGTATCTTTTGGTAGGTTCCCTTTTCTCTTATCTCTATGCAAGCTTTCAGACAAGAACAAAACATCAAACTTCCAAAACCGTTATTCTTGTCTACATATTTTCACATTTTTTTGTTTCTTCTGTTCTCCACAAACGAGATTTGAGAGAATGTTTCAACGGTTAAAAAATAAAAAAATCCCTCCAAAACATACCCACCAAAAAAGGCACCATCTTCTCCAAAGCCCAACAATTCTTTGGGAAACCGAAAGTGAATCACCCATCCATTTATTCCCACCAAAGAAGCCTTTCCAAACACTAACTTCCACCTCCCCTTTGGACTTTCTTTCCCACACTTTTTGAACTTCGTTTGCCTCTCTTCATATCTCCGCCAAACCATACACCAAAAATTAGAGCCCCGTAACTTACTTTCTTAGACATTGCAGATCAGCTGTCGATTTTCATCTCTCCTTTACTTCATTTAAAACACATCAGAGGGCTCAACACATACAAGCATTGCGTCCTGATGACATCTGCAGGTTACATTTCTTCCTGTGATGAAAAGGCAGAGCAACAACCCCATTATCACGCATCCCTCCATTGCTCTTCTGCAGGAGCGGTTCAAGCAATTGTAGAGAAGCTAAGAAAATGCGAGAGGATAGAGAGTACCAGAGAATGCTCTCTGAATCCAATTAAGTCAATCCAACCAATTGCTACGATCCCTCCAGGTTGTTCTTTCACTATGAGTTAATCCTTCCACCAAGGTCCCCTCTTCAAGACCCTCCCTCCTTGCAACATAACTTATAGAGCAACCATACTGATCTTTAGGTCACTGGGACACCCATTTCAGAAAACTTATGGTTTAGTCATACAGTCATGCACAGATCAAATAACTTTGATAACTCATATGTTGACACTTCCCTTCATTTGTGAAAAATTTTACATGTCGATTTTTTTTATTTCCATTTAACTCTTTCTGGTGATGTAAGAACGAGAAGAACATGTGTAATTTAACTATTGTTTATTAAGAGAGTCATCAATGTTGTCATGTTTGGAAATTACAGAATTATCAGACACACCGTCATCCTCTTCCCGCTCGTGGTATGGGACCTCATCGTGGTTAGTCTCGTCATCGCTTGTCCATTTTCTTTTCATGATCTTGGGAACCAAGCGTATCACATCTTTGGACTCCATTGCATCATCTTGGTGTACCCTTTTAGATCAAACAACACTCACCTTTCGGACATTTCCAGCTAATATCTGCAACACAAATAATAATATAACACATCCATCAGGTGGCTGCTAATGAAGAAAATGTTTTCCTGTCTTTAAGGTGTGGCAAAATATTGGGTTATGTAGATCACACAAAATATTTCACGACTCTGACCAATCTTCAAATGCAAAGCTCCTCAGAATACGTAGCATTACATTAATTTTTAAGTACACACCATACTCTCCTCAATGAAAGCATGATCTTTAAATGCACCTTTTGTCCCCATGACTGTTCAAATAAATACATATTCACTCAATAATAGCAATCACAGAGTGTGTCATGATTGACATGCATCTTACTACTCTAGCCGGCCCTTCTCCTTGCTGCTATTAGCTTTCCCTCCCTTCTTTTAATATACTTTTCATACCTACATAAGTTTGTAAGTTCCAAGACAACTTACAGTTTCTAACTCCACCAACTACTTCCTAATCAATTGCCTTGTTGAGGCTTCTATTATTACAAGAGTGATCTTTTTATATATATAATTACAACGACAACTTTATAGTGCCCGAGAGAATAATATATAGACAAAATATCAAAGCTTCCACACTAAGTTCAGCTCTTGACATATTCCTAGCACTTTAAAGCCCCTACGTAGGGAGAATCAAAAAGAAAATTGTGAAACTTGCTACTAGGACCAATATGCAACTAGAGTAAATTTTCTGGCTGCAGGGCCGGGGATGAATTCACACCATCAAAGGTCTCATTCCTAGCAATTGCATTTAAATAATGTTGACTCCCGATAGATGGGATACGATTAATGTTTACACATTGAGAGTGCCAAGATGATCCATGGCTATTCATCCAAAGCACACTTGAATTCCAATTCCTAGTCAGTTATGCAACACAGGCCTGACAGACCATGGATTTAAACTTAAAAAGCAAATATGTCAATCAACTCATAACCACTACTTGAGGAAACAAAAATAAATAAATCTAGCAAGGTAATGAAAGCCATACCTCAAGCACCACATTTATACAGGGTCAGATTCTGCCTCATCATTGTGTTCTCCCTAATTCTCCTTTTCAAGTGCCACTTTATGGTCTCACCCGTCTTTGGGATATATCCAAATGCCTCACAGATGAAGCCCGACACTGTCTCATACTGATGACTTTGAAGAAGGGAAAAAGGAAAATGTGAAGAAATATAAACCATTGATGTCCACCTAGCTGGAACTTGCTAAAAAACCAGTGAGAGAGAGAAGAGTGAGGGGGATACCCCAGGTTAACACCTTTTTTGGTAAAAAAAAATGCAATCCAAAAAAGGATAATAGATTACATTGGGGGAAAAAAAAAAGGATAACAGAGGAAAAAAATAGAACAAAAGAAACAAGTACGAATTTTACTTGTTTCTTCACTTAGATGGAGGTAAAGGAATAATGGAATTCTCTGGGAGCAGGTCATGGAGACTGAATATATCATTCCAATGTGTAAGGAGATGGAGGAATTAGCGCATTGACTTTGCATCAATGCAAAGTGGCATAAGATCTTTAGGGCTTTCTGTAATTGCCTACATATCCACTAGAACTGTGCGCAAGGTTTTTCTTTTTATGTTTTTAGTTCAAATCACATACTATTAGTTATTTCTTTGTTTAGAGAGAGAGAAAGATGTTCAAGAAAATTTTGGGTTTCCAAACATAAAAACTCAGATTGGTTCACCAATTTTCATAAACTAACATAAAAAATGAGCATGAGCATGAAGTAATGCAGTGCACCAATCTTCAATCCTCCAGATCAACAACCAACTCATTAAAACAAAGGGAAAAATGAATTACCTCCAGTATTTTGATATTGAGAATCTGAGATCTTCAGAAAGCTGATCAATTGATGTATTAGCATCCACATCATAAATTCCCTCTGCCCGCATTACAATATATCCAGTTTTTTTTGGGATTTCCTCCTGCATACAGTGAAACAACATAAAAATAAATAAAAAAAGGATCCAAACAAGAATCAACGTACGAGCATTCATACAGCCACCCCTGGTTTAATAGCAGGGACAGCATAAACCTGCCTATCACTGTCAAGTCTAGCATTTGCACCTTTGACATCTGGGTAATTTAAAAGATTCTATTCTCTTGCTTTCTATCCATACCAGACCCACAATAACGACTGTAAAAAAAACAAGTAAAATCCACTGTCAATAGCATTGTTGTGTAATGGCAAATCTGGAAAGACGACAAAATAAAATTGCTTGGAAATCAAGAGTGGAACCGTGCATGACTGAAAACTAAGCAAGAATTAAAACTTAAGACCACCTTTCTACTTATCCAATCATCAACATTGTGGTAAGTCTTTACTCCTTATCATCTGCCTAACCAAAGTGCACGTTCCCTCCTCCTTTGGCTAGTCTAACAGTAGTTTCAGTTTCATGCTTTTTAAGTTATCTGAGTTCTCTAAACCTCAGTTTCCTCAAAAACTATTGATTGGGAGAAGGGAAGTAAGCAATAAAGATGTAGCATTCAAATTAAAAAACCTTTTCAAGAATATTTAAATAAATTTCCGCCACAAACAGATATAAATACTATCAAGTAACCCACTGGGAGGGGACCATGGATTACTCTCTTCCAATCCTTAATATCAATGGACATATATCTAGAAGTCATTGGGTGCCCAAACAAGTTTGGTTATGGAAGTGAAGATTAATTCTTCAAATCTTGGGGAAGAGATAATTTGTATCATTCTAATTGTCATGTAGGTAGGCCACTTTTAATTGCATGTTGATAAATATGAGACACACCTCCATCACCCTAGTTCCAGAGAAAATTAATGAAGTAAGCAGGATCAGCAAAAACAAGCGTACTTACATGGCACATATCACGACTTGTATTGGCACCAGTGAAAGTCGGTGCGGAAACCATAAATCTTGATGTGCTTGGCGTCAGAAGGCTTCCCAACTTTAGCAGCTGAAAACCTAAACTCTGCTCCCCACCGATCCATAAAGAGGCGTGCTGTCCATGATACCATGCATGAGAAATAAATAACTAGAAAAGAAAACCCATAGTTTAGAACACATATTCCTTAAAAACAACCATAAAGTATAAGATTCAAGCTGTTACAGACCTCATCTTGCATCCCAATTGGTTAGGTAAAGAAATTCCCATCACAACCTCATTTGCTAACAAGCCTCCACAATGGTCTTATCCTCATCCATGTATTCTAACCCCACTTTTTAACCTTTTTTCGCTCTATTTCCCCTCCTTTGGTGCCTCAATAAATTTAACTTCTCCCTAGCAACCATCAAACCTTTGTGCAAATCTTGGGTGCTTTGACCTCGAGATATCAATCCCCTGTCTTGTAAATCCATCAAAAGCATTTCACCCTTCACAATATTGTTCTTGGTCAAGAGAGCATCAGTCAGAACAGTAAACGTGGTGGTATTTGGGAAGAGGTCCCTTTGTTTTATCTCCTCAGATAGATCAAATGCTTGTACAATATCACCACTAGCACAAAGGCCAGTAATGAGAACATTTGTAAGCAACAATGTCAAGATTTACACCATGAAACTCCATTATATTTTTTAGTTTTACAGCCTCCATCAGGNGGAAGATTCGCATATGTATACCTATCAGGGAGCACGTTATTGGTGATCATCTCATCCAAAAGGATTATTGCCACTTGCAAATTCCCTGATTTACAGGCCTCAGCCAGCAATGTGTTGTAGACAACAACATCCACACAGCAAGGGATGTAATGGAGTTTANCAAGATTTACACCATGAAACTCCATTATATTTTTTAGTTTTACAGCCTCCATCAGGTTAAATTCTTTGCAGAACTTATGCATCAGAGTTGTGAAAGTGGCAATAGTTGGAACAAGCTGCACCCTAAGCATGCAATCAAGAATCAGCATTACTTCTTCCATTTTCCCACGCCGCACAAGCCCTCTAATAATAGCACTGTCAGCCACATTTCGGGAGCCAATTTCAAGAGCCTCCATTTCATCTTTTAGTTTGAATGCTCCTTGTGTATCTCCCACTCTGCACATACCAGTAATTAAAGTAACATATTGTCTATTAGTAGGTATAAAACCCTTCTCCAACATTTCATGCAGAAAAGTGAGAGATACTTGAAAGTCATATGTCCTGTTGATGCCTTTTAAGTATGGAACCGTAAGTGTCTCCATCGGGCAAAATTCCAAGAGAATTCATAGTATTTAAGAGATCAAAGGCCTTTCCCATCTCACCATTGCTGCTGCATTTGGTGATTAGCATGTCAAAAGTACGCTTATCAACCGCTGTACCTTCCATAACCATGTTTCTCAAAATTTTCACGGCAATGTCCAGCACACTTGACTCGCAAAGCCCATGAATTAGAGAATGGCATGTCAATTCATTCGGAACAAAACCTTTCCTAATAAAGGTATTGTATGTTGCAAAGCATCTTGGTATATCCTGTTGTTTTGAATAGCCACGTAGGAGAATATTATATGTAGCCAAACAAGGGCATAAACTTCCACCTTTCATCGTAGAAAAGTAATTGTTCACCTTTTCTATGCACCCTATTCTGGAATAGCCATCTATAATTACATTTAGTACAACTGTATCAGGGTTGATACCTTTCTTTAGCATCTCTTCATAAAAATAAGCAGCAGTCTTTGGCTGGCCTGCTTTGAAAAGCCCATCGATCAAGCACGTATACATAACATGGTTTGGAGAGAAAGATCTTTCCATTGCTTTTTCAAACAGTAGCATTGCAGCAACCATCTTGCCCTTTCTACATAATCCAGCAAGAAGATTCGCATATGTGTACCTATCAGGGAGCACGTTATTGGAGATCATCTCATCCAAAAGGATTATTGCCACTTGCAAATTCCCTGATTTACAGGCCTCAGCCAGCAATGTGTTGTAGACAACAACATCCACACAGCAAGGGATGTAATGGAGTTTACTCAAGAATTTTACAGCCGCTTCGAAATGTCCTCCTTGGCATAGTCCTTTCAGTAAACTGCCATATGTATAATGACAAGGGTGGTGACGCATCTTAATCATTTCATCAAACAAGGAAAAGGCTTTCAACCCATTGCCTACTTCTCCATAGCCATTTATAACAGTGTCTAAAGTAATGCAATTAGGAACTGGGCCAATCCTATTCATGTGATGCATGAATTTCTCAGCCTCCCTTACCTTTCCAGTTCTACAAAGAGAAGCTACTATTGTGTTGCATGTGAAAATATCCGCACCATAACAATTCAAATTCATCACCGCATACAATTTCAATACTTCGTTAACATTTCCCTGCTTGCAAGAGTTATATATTAACGTAGACCACATGATATTGTTTGGTTCAAGTCCAAACCTACACATCTTGCATATTATCTCTTTCACATCGTCTATCTTTCCTGCTCTACAAAGTCCATTTATAAGAACCGAATATGTGATAACATCCGGACTCATCCATCCGTGAACATTTTATCAAGCAGTGCACACCTTCTTCGAGCATTCCCTTTTTGAATAGCCCATCAATCAGTGTTGTATTGGTAATACGACCAATAATGATAACATACATTCTAATCCTCTGAAAAAGAATTCTTGCTGAATCTAGTTTGTCATGCCTGCAAAAGCCATTCAAAAGAGTCCCATAACTAACTTCATTTGGCCTTAATCCCCTTTCTTCCATTTTCTCCAGAATTTTGAAAGCTTCTTCAAATTTGCCTTCCTGATAATGTCCATCTATCAAAGCATTGTAACTGATACAGTTTGGTGAAAGATTAAACTTTGACATCTTATCAAAAATCTTAGTAGCGACCGCAATCTTAATTTCTCTGATAAAACCATTTATGAGAGTATTATAGGTGATTTCATTTGGAAATACCATCATCTTCCTCATCTTCTTCAACAATAAATAACCTTTGGCACTGCTGTTATTTCTACACAAATCATCTATTAACATGTTATATGTACAGACATCTGCCTTAAGACCCTTACAACCCATTCGATCAATCAGTTCAAAAGCCGCTTTGTACCTTCCCTTCTTGCAATACCAATTCAGTAAAGTGTTGTAAGAAACTACTGTCGGAACATAACCACTGTACTCCATCCTCTTAAGGAGATGACCAGCTTTCTTTAGCTTGCCACTCGTACAAAGAAAATGCAACAATATATTAAATGTACAAACATTATGGCGAATATTTTTTGAAAGCATTTCCCTAAAAAGTGACCACAGAAATCTTATGCACCAGATCTTCCCCATTGCGGCTAGGAGCATATTGCAAGTATAAACACACGGCTTAAAACCCCGCAAAACCATCAAATGGAATGTCTCTACAGCATCTTCAACCATCCCATTTCGTGTGTAAACCCTAATTAAAAGGTAAAAAACTGCAGGGTTTGAATTGCAAAGAGCATACGTGTCCATGAGAGAAGTAAAAACAGAATGAGATCCAATACCCATCTGAGATAAATGTTTCAAATTTGACTTGGCCGAGTCATACATTCTAGCTCCAACCAATATATGGGTTGTGATACAGTACATATGAGTAATATAACTGAGGTCCAAACCAGGTTGCTTGATGACCCAATTGAGGAATTTCAAAGCTAGCCTTCCATGAACTGGCCTTAGTGAAGCCAATCTATATTCCATGTGGTTCAGTGATTCCCAACGGTCAATGGTAAGAATTGTATAGATACTTTTCTCCATTTCTACACCTGTTACTACAAGTTCAAAACTTCTTAGAGAGAGGGAGAAAAAAGCATACAAATTTCTTGTGTTTCATTTAAATATATTTATTTCTATATAGAGAGGGAGTGATTGTTTGTGCAGAGATAGAAGCGTACCAGTTGTTTGTGTTTTGATGGAAGCTCTGCTTTTACAATCGTCTCTCAATCTTTCTCTGACATCTTTAGAAACACCCATGTGGGAAAAAGTTCTAAACCTTGATGTATTGAGCGGAGAAAGATAGATTCTTTTGGCTGTTGAAGAGCTTGAACACAAAGACATTACTGATGTAACAGTAACTCTTTCCTTTCTTCGGGTCCGGCACCTCTGCTGTTGGGAGGTAACTGCACTCCGTGCTGCAAAGCTATGCAACACCGTTTTGCCCACAAAACACTAACTGAGCACACATAAGCATCTCCCTAAACCGCTAAACGGCACAGTTTTGTGGTAGTAAGTATATATATCTCCCCTAAAATTAGATGCTCAAACCTTCACTGTTCTTTCAAGTTCTTGTAAACCGCCTTCACAAGGCTTGAGGTTTTACTCACATTTGACCAAACAAATTTGCTCATTCCGATGACTGATTCGTGTATCACCTGGCAAGGGGGCATCCTTGTTGTCCAAAAGGAACAGAATGAAGGTATCATATACGGTATACCACACCTTGTTTATTTAAAATAAAGAGATAAGTACTAGTCGGGCGAGGAGGAGCAGAGAGTTGAGGGGGGGGGGTCTTTTAGTCATGTTAGAAGGCTTAGAGTTTGTTATTGAACAATGCTCTCCTCTTACAGAGGTTCTGTATTTAGCATAAATAATTTCAGAATATAGTGGAGGTTTTTTAAGGTATTGCCAAATATAGGCACCTGTTGAACATTGTGAAATTGAGACATCAATCTCTCTGTAATTGGGAAAAATCGCAAACCTTTGCTTTGGACACCTCATTACCAGCCTCAATTTAGGCATTACTTCTTGAAAACCTTTTCAACAATTCACACAAAACCTTTCTCTGTCACAGCATCTTCCTGACATCAAATTCTTTTGCCAGATTGTCCCCCCATGACTTTGAGTCTCTTCAGGCAATGAGTTATGATATTCTGCTAATGTACAAATAGCTAAGTTGGCATTGCTCAATTCTTCAACTTCCAGAACTCAATCATTCAATCTTCTTCCAGGAGTTGATCCGATTCAAATAGTACCACGGATTCAAAAGCAATCTTTTATGCAAGGTACCTTGCACATTTTCATTTTCATGTCATGAACCATGCCAATATGGTTCTTGCTAGGAAACAGGACCTTGTATTAACAGATGATTACACAATTCAGACAGAAATTGAAGTTCAATTCTGCATGGATTAACATCTCATTTGAAAAGTATGACCTGCAGTATATTGTTCTCCTCTCAACATCACAAAATAGTCCAATATGGATTGAACCTTCTTTCAATTATGTCTCAAGATTTGCCTTTACAAGCTCATTCTCATTTTGTCTCGGGTCAAGGCTCGGACAATGTTTAATCTTCCTGTGGAAGCTGTGTTGTCTTCATCCGAATCAAAGCCACGTTTGGAATGGAAACCTACCGAGGAGGCCACAACAAATAAACCTGCACAAAACTTTGTTACTTGTGTCCACAAAGTCAAAATTGAAGATTTGATTCGCAATGTAACTACAACGTGGTCCAGAAACCTCATTAATCATTCCCTCTGTTTCATGGTAGAAAATCCTTCAGATGATGATCATTATACCTGCAAGATAGATATTAAAACATGGCAATTTTGGGGTAAAAAAGGTTTAAAATCATTCAGGGTCGATGAGAAACGTGTAGATGTCTTCTGGGATTTAAGGTGTGCAAAATTCTCGACCAGCCCCGAGCCTTCCTCAGATTATTACGTTGCTGTGGTCTCCGATGAAGAGGTGGTATTATTGCTTGGAGATCAAAAGAACGAGGCCTTTAAGAGAACCAAGTCAAGACCTTCATTGGTAGATGCCACCTTGGTACATAAGAAAGAGAATGTATTTGCAAAGAAATGTTTTTTCGCACGAACCATGTTAGGCCAGGGGAAAAAAGCACATGACATTGTTATTGAAACCTCTCTATCTGGGGATTGTGAGCCTGAAATGTGGATTGGGATAGACGGAACTGTGTCGATTCGGGTTATGAACTTGCACTGGAGATTCAGGGGAAATGAGACCCTTTTGGTGGATGATGTGCAGGTACAAATTTTATGGGATGTACATGATTGGTTATACAATATTCCCAATTCAGGCCCAGGTGTATTCATTTTCAAGCAAGGTGAAGTGGAATGTGAACCTAACACCTATCTAGATAGTAAAACATTGAAGGGTGAAGGGTGTGAGTCTCACTGGAGACACCCCACAGACAAGGATTTCTGTCATTTTCTCTATGCTTGGAAACTTGAATGAGACATTGTGAGAGATCATGGCATTACCTTATCTTCACCATTATATGGGCTCCAAGTTCTTATGGCATGACCCGAAAGATTCCTACGACAAATCTGAGCCCCAATCAATGTTCATTCAATTTTAGTGGATGTGCTAATTGTATGCAATACTTGGATTTGTTGCTGTGATGGCCATTTAGAAACTTTCTCCTTTTTCATGGTAGGGATTATTATGAAGCTACCTTCTTTTTTCTTTTTTCTTTTTTTCCTTTTTTTTTTTTTTTCTGTTTTTCTGAATTGTGCAAACAATGAAATGATAGCAAAGGCATCCTTATACTTTTTAGAGGGAACTAAGCCTTGGGATTGTTTTATAAGATAAGCTGAAATAGATTGGTAGAGCCATGTGCCCTTTTCAAAGGCAGGATTGAATAGATGCCTACTATTGCACAACGAGTTCAAGTTCATTATCTTTAGAATATAGGTTTTGATGTCACGACAGGAGAAATTTATCTATTATGAATACCTTAATTTCGGCGTAAATGACTTGCATTTAACCAGACTAAAGAGAGATTAGTCGAGGTGTGCCTAAGTTTGACATCCCAAACCGTTAAACAAAAAAAAAAAAAAATATATATATATATATAGGTTTTGATGTAAAAACATTTTTTTTTAAAAAAAATTGGGGTAGAAATACAAAGAAGTCGGACCGCATAAATACAGTTTAACCTTGATTGTTACCCCATAATTTGGTCTTTTCCAGATTCTGGATTTAGCAAATTAGAAGCAGGAGCTTCATCCTCCTGCCATGGATTTTTTGAAATATTTTTTAATTTTTTTTTATAATATCTCCGGTCACAAAGTTATGGAATGACTTATAGTCTATCTCGTCAACAGTCAACTTAAATTTGCAGCATGACACCTCTGGAGAAGGATTTTTTTTGGTAAATTACACTGACACTCCTTGACATTTGATTTTATTATACGAAGATCCCCTCGCATTTTAAAAATAACACCGAACTCTCTTGACATTTAATACTTGTAACAATCATACCTCCTCTAACTAACAGAAGTTAGAATTATTCATAGTCAAAATTGATATCATCAACAATGATTCCTAAAATACCAAAAATACCCTCCACATTTAAGAATTCAAATAAATATTTTTCTTACCCTACCAATTTACCCAATCTCTTATTTATTTTTTTAATATATATATTTCATATATAAATTAAAATTTAAACTTTAACACTTAAATTGTTAATTTCCTAATATATTACATTAATAAGTTAATTTTTAAATTTTTTTTGTTTATTAAATAATATTTGAGATTAGTAGTACAATATAAAAATTTTAATAATTATTTATCCAATTATACCATATTAATTTTATTTTTATTTATTATTTATCTAATTACATAAATTCTTACTCCTACCACTCATCACCACCAGTCCACCATTGAAACCAACCCATCACCATCGGTTCCACCACGTAAACCCACCAAAACTTCCAAACCTAGCCAGACCCACCATCACCAGTAGAGAGAGAGAGAGAGGAGAGATTAAAACCAAAACCCATTGAAACCACCCCCTGCCCTCCATCACCCACTAAAACCACCACCTGGACCAAAACCATCATCAACCAACACCACCACATTGTCGATGTTAAGGTTTCGAAATCCACCTACAACCATCACTTGAAAAATCTATTTGCAAAATCCACTCATTACCACCGGTTCCACCACCTAGGGTATCGATGACACAGAGAGAGAGAGAGATGGAGATCATAAACCCTAGGTAAAGATTCACTCGTGCGCCAATTGGAGATCAAATATTATGAATGGTGATAGTGTTGATGGATCGGTTGTGATTACGTTGCTGGGTGTTGGTTGTTGGGCCTTTGATTCATCATGAAAGAGAGATCGTCGATTGTTGGGGCTTCGATTCATCGTGAGAGAGAGAGAGAGGAAGAGATAGAGTATGCGTGTGTGGGAAAGGGTCAGCTTTCAAAGGAGGAGTCTTGGGTCTTGGGTTTTGGATCTTGGGTCTTGATGAGTAGTTAATGTGAGGGTAAAATAGTTTTTTGTTTGTGTCGTTAATGACGTTTATTTTGTGGGGTTTCAATGTAATTTCGAAAACGTGAGGGAGTGTCTATATAATAAAATCAAATGTCAAAAAATGTCAATGTAATTTACCCATTTTTTTTATTTTAGTTACTATTTAAAATTTTTATGAGAAAAGGGTTAGTGAGCTTTGAACATGTGCCTTAACAATCTAAAAACAAATTGTGATAGTCATTACCGTCGATCGTGATTTAGAAGGATCAAATGAGTGCTCTAAATCAGCAAAAAAAGAAAAAAAAAATAATATTTTCAGGGAAACTTACTCATTTAAGAATGATATACATTTGAATTTGAATTTTTAAATTTTATTTAGATTATATAACAATTTACTTTAGACTTTAGGATGTCTAGATTTGTTCAATTTTGTCCAAATTTAAGAAGAGAAAGACACACACTCCCAAAAAATACCTTTGCCTTAACTCCACGCTCCTCCATGAATCGTGAACACGGGCCACCTCAGCTTTTAATAAATCCCTAGCCATCTTGAATTTTACCGCCCTTAGGGTTTTGTAATTGGTTACTCAAAACTCGTAATTGAGAGGAAGAATGGCCATCGTCGCCGGAAACTTCTTGTCTAAAACTGCAACGGAGCTTCAGTGTCGAGTCCTTTTAATTCCCTGGTGAGTATACCATAAGTAATTTCTTCTAACTTTCCTTTGATTCCTATGTTTATTTCCTGGAAATCTGTATGTCATTCAAAAGAAATCGTGGACTCTTTCTAACTCCATTAAAATTCGAACTTAAATCCAATTTTTCTCGTTCTTTCCCTCATGTTTCTTGGCAATCAGTCCTGTGAGGGATAAAGATTCGATTTTCCATGAATAACTCGAGTAAAAATCATCACTTTATGGAAGAATTATGTACTTGGGTTATACAAGAATCGTTCGTTAATATTTTATCAATTTTGATTGGTAGGGTGAAGAAGAAAAGTGTTATTATGTGTTCGAAAAGCAAAGACTACAGTTCATCAGTTCCAGTTAGGTACATTCCCAACAAATCTGCAAAAACTGAAAAATTGCAAGCTTCTTCTCCTGTGGATGGTTTGGAGGATAGAAAAGAGATTACTATGACGGACCTGAAAGTGTCAAGAGTTGAGTTTCCCAGTGGGGGGAAGAGTTTATGGAGGAATTCTAAGTCTCAATATCAAAATCAAAATCAAAATCAGATGCCTGTTAGCAACTTAACGTTCGACTTTAAATCAGGTATAAATGTGTTCAACAACTTCTAGTTGGTAGAAAAAAATTGCTTTTCTTTTTAGAATATTGGATGTCAATATCAATATGGGTTGCCTTCACTGTTATATCGTATCCCGGTTTTACTATTATTGATAATTCCACACACACACACACAATATATATATATATATATATATATATGTGTAGTTTGTCTAGTTGTCAGAGGCAGAAGAAGAAACCGATAATTCAACCAATTTGTTTATACTTTTTGTGGAATTTTCAGAGGTGGAAAAAGAAGTTAATCATGATTTGGAGGGTGGAGACTATGATTTCATGGAAGAGCCTGAGGAGATTGTAAAGGAGCTCGAGAGTTTTCAAGAAAAACATCATAATGCCGTGGTTGGAATTCAAGCTGGTAAAAGCAAACAAGATGTGGAGAAGATGGCTGTTGAACTACTTGCGACAAGGTTTGCCTCTTAATGTGATTTGCTCCTCTGAAACTTGGTTTTATGAAAGTTCTATTCATTAATTCTTATTAAAGTCATGACACTCTGCAGTAGTAGCTGGTTTTTTTTTTGCTTATTGATAGTGATGTGATACCTTGTGTATAAACTAGTTACACCCTAGGTGTAGTTGGTAAGTCATACAGATATAACGTTGTCCAGAGTGATAAATTTCACACGAATATTGCTTCGCATTATAAAGAATAGAAGAACTATTCCCCAAAAAATCATCATGCACTATAGAGTTTGCTAAGCATCACAATATTTTTTGAATATTTATTTTTATTTTATTTGTTTATTGCTCCTTTGCTTTCTTTTTTGGTGCTCTGCATATCGGCACAAGGACGTGCTATTATACACAAAATTTCCCAAATTAATCCGATGAGTTTTGACAATGTTCATTTTACACCCCATAAAAGGGACTTACGAATGGATTTTCTTTTTTCTGCATTGCTTATTCTAAACCTTATTTAATTTGATGCGTCGTCTGTAAAGTGACCTAATTCTGACAATGCTTTAGTATGTATTTTTTCGAAGATTATGTGATACAATTATACATGAAATCCAATGGTAAAATTTGGTGACCTTGACTCAAAATTCACCAATTGACTTTGAGATTTATTGCAGTATGATAGCTACATTGTCATCATTCTTGTATGCGGACTAAGCATCCAAAGACAGCAATTTTATTGTTCAGTTTGATTTCCTCCCAGAACTGTAGAAATGATAATTAAAGTTGTCATATATTCACAGTGGATATACCTACAGACACATCCATATGACTACAATCATTATGTGTGCATGTAAAATATTTGTTGTTCAGCAGAGCATTTACATCCGTGGAGCTGAGGAAGAAGCTGCTTAGAAAGAAGTTTCCACTTGATACTGTTGATGCAGTGATAGACGACTTCGAGAGCAGGTGCATACCTTAGCATACGAATTTTATCCTTTCAAGTTTTATTCAGCCACTTCTTTGAAAATGCACATTTGAAAAGTATTTACAAGATCTGTCATTATGAGTCTCAATTATATGTTTGGTGTTCATTTCTCATATTCCAATTGCCACATTGAAGAGCATTTTTCTCATCTTCCATCAAAAAACTGTTAACACTCTGTACTCATCCAAAATATTACACTAGTTGGCTCCATTTGAGTGTCTTGTGCAAGTTTTTGATACTTGAAGTTTCTTGTAGAGGTTTGATCAATGACTTCCTGTATGCGGAAACATTTTCTCGATCTAGATGGTCTTCTTCAAGTTGGGGACCAAGGCGAATCAAGCAGGTAAAACTGTCCTCTTCTCAAATTAGTCCTCCAGTTGGATTCTAAGGCAAGTAAGTAAGCATATAAAATGGAGAGAGCAGGTCACTAAGTTGATTGGTGAGATTTTGGAATATCACTGAAATATGCTAAAAATACCCAGAGAGTGAAATCTCTTTGCATCCTTTGTGAATATTGGTTTTGCTGTAGTATTCTTCTCTGTCATTGGACGCCATCCAGAAGTTTTCAAGTTGCAATCGATTGTTTGGCACCCAAAGGGAAGTATTCAGTAAAATGAGAAAATTGAAAAGAGAATCTTGATAACTTAAGTTGTACCTAGGTCTTAGTTATCTCTCTTTTTCATGGTTTGATATACAGAAAGGGAGCATGGAAGAATAAATCACTCGGATTAGCTTGAAAATAATCTTTTGTCTCTTCTTTTTCCAAAATATTTACTCCCTTTTTCTTGTCTAGGTCCTTTGCACTGAGAGGCATAGAAAATCTCGTTAGTTGGTTGCTTTGGTTAATGGTATGGCAGGGAATTGGGCTAACAACTTCTGATCTGGTAGTCACCAGTTTTATGGATAGCTTATTGTGCATATCTCCTTTTTGTTTTGGAAGTAAAGTTAAGAAGGAAAAAAAAATGGTGTATTGGTTTTCTTTGGTTTTTTATTCTAAAAGGCGACAATGTTTGCCACTGAGTAGGGCTTTTATTGTTTGGATTAGGCCCTGTTCAAGAAGGGAGTAAGTAGAGTGGATGCAGAGAAGGCAATAAAACTGGTCTTCGAGGATGGTGAAGCTGAAGATCAAGAGTCAAGACTTCGAATGTCAAAGCTTTCAATGGAACATTTATTCGTCCAGGCCCTAAAACAATGGCAAAGGGGTTGTGATGTGCCCAAAGAGACACGGAAATCGAGAATTATTCGGTGGCTTCAATACCGTGGCTTCGATTGGAGTATTATTGGCTTGGTATTAAAGAAGTTAGAGTCTGAGTATCCTCCCTAGAGCAAGTGAGCTCCTCATTCCTACGCAATATGAGAGATGGAATGGTGAGTCCTGGTTTAAATGATGGTGACTCCATATCCGTCACTTAGATTTTTAAAACTTGTAAATCTCTTCCTTGTGTGTAATATGGTTTAGGATATTAGTCCCCATGAGGACATTACAGTTTAGAAATTTATTTAGTTGGCCCTTCACTGTGCCAAAGTGCCTTTGTGATAGTCTAACTTTTTGTCATTCAGGTTCAATGAAATATACCTTATCAAGACAAATCAACAAGTGGCACTACTTGGGTGGTGCTGGTGGGATGAACCTGTTTTGCAGAAACTAAAGTGTCCTTGTATTCATCTCATAGCACATCCATATTTTGTGTCTATTTGCTCGTATTCATATAATAGTACGTCCATATACTTGTCCAGCCACTGATGTATAATTGAGCTAGAGGAAACACTATTTTGCACTCAATATCTAGTTGTAGCACGTGTGTATGCTTTTAGAGAGAGAGAGTGTGTGTGTGTGTGAGTATTTATTTCTTTTTGACTCATATATGTATGTTATGTGATATTCATCAACCTGCTGATATTCACCGAATGGTTGCTGCTGTTGAGTAATTCATATTACTGGACATAAAAACCTTTGTGTCCATAGACTGTATGCTTCATTCGGATATTATGAACATCATAGACATGACTTAGTTACCTTTCTTGTCCCACTGTCTTGGCATTTGTTGGAGGTATCTATTACTTCTTTTTACCAACTAGTTTTGTTTTCATTAAGGTCATCATCTGGATCTCAACGTCTTGCATGTGTGATAGTTTTGTGACAGGACATTTCTTCTGTTATGTGATATAATTATGTATTGTTTTTTTTGGGTCCTGATTACAGATGTTATCTGAAACCCCATTTGCAGGTACAAAGTCTTCCACACCAAGATTAGTGTGCTTTGTGGGTTTACCATTGCTGGAAAGTCTCACTCAGCCATCACATGTGCATGTGATTTGAGGAGCGTGGGACCATGTGGACACTGCTGGACATGGAGAGAGAGAGAGAGAGAGAGAGAGAGAGATTCCTTTCAATAAATTCTGATTAGGTAAATCCAAAAGCACAAATCATTGGTCCAGCTTCTACACAAGCTTACAATCACTCAACCCCCAAGACAAGACACAGACAACACCTGCATTGGTAGAGTCATCAAAAACCACCAATTTCAACCTTCGGTGGCTCAAAACTATTATTATGGCTACAGTTCCTTGTTAATGCATTAATTATTTTAATCTACAACAACCAGATTGACTGGAAAATACACTTTCTTACAGGATGGAAAGACGAGAAGTTACATCAAAATCGCTTCTGTAATCCCTCTGCCCTGCTCTAATGAATTCTCATGTGGAATATTCACAAATAAACACTATGCATAGTCTCTCCTTCAAACCTTAGCTAAACTGAATCATCAGAGAATTCAAAGGAACAGTTAGAGGATCCTTGTGAAACCACATTTCTAGTTGGTGGTGTTGGAGGAAGAGGTGTCAAACCCCCCTTCAACAAGTCGGGGTCCGACCTTGTTGGATCGACTTGTCGAATTTCTTTTAGCATAGCTACAACGTCCTTCATCATTGGACGATCATCGGGACGGGTGCTCACGCAGAGAAATGAAACAGCTAGTGTTTGCAGCATTTCATGCATCTGAGGATCAGCCCTCCCTCTTAGCTTTGGATCAAGAATGTCAGCTGGGTCACGCTTACCCTGTGAGTGTTGGCGAACCCACTGAACAAGATGTGCACCTCCTGGCAATGTCGGGTCCAATGGATGCCTTCCGGTCAGGACCTCCAAAAGTACGATGCCAAAGCTGTACACATCGCTTTTCTCAGTGATTCGTTGCATTGAAGCATGTTCTGTCAAAACATTATGAAAAATATGATTACTGCAATGAAATGAGTGAAATAATCAAAGTGGATATATGAGAGAGAGCGAGAGAGATTATTACCAGGAGCCATGTATCCATAAGAGCCAGCAAGATGAGGTCTCTGACTCTGCTTTGAATTCGAAGCATCATCACTGTTGCTATTGACAAGCCTTGCCAGCCCAAAGTCAGCAAGGAAAGGTTCCAATTGAGGACCCAACAAAACGTTCATGGCTTTCACATCGCCATGCATAATAGCAGGCACACAATCATGGTGCAAATACGCAAGCGCGTGTGCCACACCCATGACAACATCGTATCTAGCTTCCCNAATCCAAAAGCACAAATCATTGGTCCAGCTTCTACACAAGCTTACAATCACTCAACCCCCAAGACAAGACACAGACAACACCTGCATTGGTAGAGTCATCAAAAACCACCAATTTCAACCTTCGGTGGCTCAAAACTATTATTATGGCTACAGTTCCTTGTTAATGCATTAATTATTTTAATCTACAACAACCAGATTGACTGGAAAATACACTTTCTTACAGGATGGAAAGACGAGAAGTTACATCAAAATCGCTTCTGTAATCCCTCTGCCCTGCTCTAATGAATTCTCATGTGGAATATTCACAAATAAACACTATGCATAGTCTCTCCTTCAAACCTTAGCTAAACTGAATCATCAGAGAATTCAAAGGAACAGTTAGAGGATCCTTGTGAAACCACATTTCTAGTTGGTGGTGTTGGAGGAAGAGGTGTCAAACCCCCCTTCAACAAGTCGGGGTCCGACCTTGTTGGATCGACTTGTCGAATTTCTTTTAGCATAGCTACAACGTCCTTCATCATTGGACGATCATCGGGACGGGTGCTCACGCAGAGAAATGAAACAGCTAGTGTTTGCAGCATTTCATGCATCTGAGGATCAGCCCTCCCTCTTAGCTTTGGATCAAGAATGTCAGCTGGGTCACGCTTACCCTGTGAGTGTTGGCGAACCCACTGAACAAGATGTGCACCTCCTGGCAATGTCGGGTCCAATGGATGCCTTCCGGTCAGGACCTCCAAAAGTACGATGCCAAAGCTGTACACATCGCTTTTCTCAGTGATTCGTTGCATTGAAGCATGTTCTGTCAAAACATTATGAAAAATATGATTACTGCAATGAAATGAGTGAAATAATCAAAGTGGATATATGAGAGAGAGCGAGAGAGATTATTACCAGGAGCCATGTATCCATAAGAGCCAGCAAGATGAGGTCTCTGACTCTGCTTTGAATTCGAAGCATCATCACTGTTGCTATTGACAAGCCTTGCCAGCCCAAAGTCAGCAAGGAAAGGTTCCAATTGAGGACCCAACAAAACGTTCATGGCTTTCACATCGCCATGCATAATAGCAGGCACACAATCATGGTGCAAATACGCAAGCGCGTGTGCCACACCCATGACAACATCGTATCTAGCTTCCCATTCTGCCCCTCCCTTCCCGGCCCCATGGAGGACTGAACTCAAGCTACCATTGGGAAGATAATCGTAGAAAAGCAGTTTCAGGGTCTGGTTCGAACCCCACCCCAAAAGTCGCACAATATTTTTGTGTCGGATTGAACCCAGTGTCTGAATTTCTGATCTGAATGCTCCTGATTCTTCTGATGACCACATTTTCTTTACTGCAAGTGTTTCTCCATTTGGAATTGTCACCTTGTATACGACTCCTGAGCTTCCGGTGCCAATCACGTTGGCTGATGTTAGATTGCGGACTATGTCATCAATGGAGAGTTGTGTCTTCTGATAAAATGTCATTTTCCAAGTGTCACCTTCCATGGACCCATGATTAGCCATCCTGGTCCTAACCAACATGTAAATGGCCAGAAGAACTAGTACTGCACTGGCACTAAGGAGGATTGACATTGTTAGCTTCAACATTGATTTGGCACGAACCGAAGGCCCCATGCTGTCAGCCGGAGTTACAACCCCACTGGAGATGTATAGAGCTCGGTTTCCGGTAAGGTCATCAAGAGGGAGCTTACGAAAGAATGGAGTATTAGGCAGTTGACCAGAAAAGTCATTGTAGGACACATTGAGGGAGACAAGATTTTGAAGCCTAGCAAGTATTTCTAATTTCCCAGTAAGCATATTGTGGGAGAGGTCAAGGATTCCTAGTTTAGTGAGAGCCGAAAACTCAGTTGGGATCTCACCACTAAATTGGTTACAACTAAGGTTGAGAGAGATTTCGAGTGATGGAATTTGAGCCAATTCTTTTGGTATATTGCCCAAGAAACCATTGTTTCCGAGATCTAGCAATTGCAGCTTATTGCATGATAAGATCTCTGCTGGAATTCTCCCAGAAAGTTGATTCTTTCCGAGATTAAGTTTGGTTAATTCTGTTAGTGAACCAACACTAGGAGACAGTGGACCTGTAAGCCTATTATCTGAAATATCCACGAACTGTAGACTTATGGGCATTGTATCTGGCACAGAACCAGTGAGTCCATTTGAATGGAGGTCGAGGAACTCGAGGTTTATGCATCCAGAAATCGAGGGAGGAATTCCTCCCACGAAACTGTTGTTGCTCATGTCAAGGAAATTCAGACTCTTTAAATTTCCAATCTCCAATGGAATAGTACCCGCCAACCTATTATCATTCACTCGGAACCTGTACAAATTTGTACAGTTCCCAACATTTGACGGTACAAAGCCAGACAAATCATTGGAAAGAAGCAGCAGTTTAGTTAGATTTTGCAGTGCAAAAATCTGTTTTGGTATTGAACCAAACAGATTGTTGTAAGAAAGATCAAGGGCCTGAAGATTCTCACACTCGGATAAAGATTCTGGAATATTGCCTGTTAGCTTATTCTGCCAGGCAAAGAATATTGTCAAGGCCTTTAATTTGCCTATTAGAACAGGAATCGCTCCAGAAATTTCATTGTTGTCGACTTCCAAATGAGTCAGAGCTGTGCAATTTGAGATTTCAGAAGGTATTGTACCTGATAACTGATTGACACTCAGCTGAAGCTCTTGAAGCCCCAAAAGGCCTCCAAAACTTGTTGGTATGTTTCCTGTTAGCAGATTCTCTGATAAATCCACAACTGTGAGCTCTTTGCAGCTTCCAAGCTCAAAAGGAATGGTGCCAACTATGGTGTTCTGCCATAACAACAGAGTCTGAAGCTTTTTCAGCTCCCCTACATGTGTTGGGATTGGACCAGAGATCGAATTCTGATACAAATAGATGTTCTGCAACTCACTGCAATTCCCAATCTCTTCTGGGATGGAACCTGATAATAAAGCTGTATAAATGGCTATGGTTTGAATCCTTTTCAGATTTCCGATTGATAAGGGAAGACTTCCAGAAATGCAGGTTTCGGCGAGGCCTAAAATGATCAAGTTGGTGCAGTTTCCAATCTCCCAAGGCAGCTCACCACCAAGATTCTGATTCCCACCAGCTCTGAAGATTTCAAGATTGCTCAAGTTTCCTATACTCTTCGGAATTACACCATTGAGTTGATTGTCGAAGAGCGTAAGATAAACAAGACTCGAGAGATTTCCAATGTCTGATGGGATGTCTCCTTCAAGAGAATTTGTATTGAGGGATAAATTTTGAAGCTTACTCAGCCTGCAAATTTCTGCCGGGATTTCACCTGAAATGAAATTATCGCTGATATCGATATGATTCAGCTCCAAATACTCTCCAAACTCTATCGGAATTGTACCAGTGAGATTGGTTGATGAGAGGATGAGAGTATTCAAGGACTTGAGCGGTTGAAAATTTGAAGGCAATAATAGGCCTTGCAAATCTATCGATTTCAAGTTTACCTTTACCACTTCTCCTTTTGAGTTGCACTGTATCCCAAACCAGTTGCAAGGACTTTGGTCTGAAGAATTCCATGATTGGAGTGCATTTGGTGAGCTGTTTAAGGTGTTCTTCCATGCCAGAAGAGCTTGGCCCTGCACATCAATGGAGTCAGAAGAAGAGAAGAAAAGAGAGATTAAGGAGAAAAGTAAGGTGAATGTCAAGATATTGGGAGGAAGTAAGGGATTTCTTAGGGGTGCAGGCATTGCTGAGAGCAAAGAGCAGGTGAGCAGTTTTTTGGGATTGTAGAGGGGGGAACCCCATGTTTTGTTTATAGAGGAAAAGCAGAAGATCTGGATCCAAGAGCACTTTCATTATTCTAGTAATATTATATCTGTAATTGTTGTTAAGTGAGACATGGTGATGCAGATGGGTTTTTTTTTTTTTTTTTGTTTAATTGATGCATAGAGTTTTTTCGACAATTTCTTTGTTTCTGCTGTCAATAAATGTGCAGGTTGTTTTTGGATTTTTCTTTTTGGATAAAGCTCCATGGTTTTAACTTTTTTTTTTCTTTTGGGCAACAACAATCGTCCCAAACCACTTTGTTTTTTTTTTTCTTCAATTCATGGTCACAACACAAACTTCGGATGACCCAAAATCACCTGTAGAAAATCACATGCATGAATTAAACCTAGGTTTTATTCGACCAGTGAGACTCAAAACACAAAATGCGCAGGATTACATCTCGCGTCTTGTTCAACCACCGTGTCGATTGATGTTTGTAACTTTGTAAAACCGTTGGGTAGTTTTCAATGGAGATAGCTGTCAGAAACAAAGATGGTGGTGCAGAATGGCCAGCAAAGGCATTAAATTTTTACTGATTTTCTTTTTTCATGCATACTTGAAGAATTTGTTCAATCTTGTTTCTCCATTTTGGGTCACCTGTTTTGAATAATCCCCACATGTTCTATTTACTGCAGTTGAAAATCAGATTATGATTTACTTGATGCTTATGTATGAATTGATTTGGTGAAGTATCGCTGGCACTGGTGCATTATCATTATTGCTTTCTTATTACTTAAAGAATGCTGGGGCGTTCCATCCCAACATATAGGACAGTGTTCTTTGTTCTGCATTAGTTGATTAAGCCCAGAGATGATGGACCCTACACTTTTTTTTTGTGGTCACAAGCTTAGGCAGCCACATGTTAGTTTTATGTAAAATTTCGAGCTTTTTACTAAATTTAGTCGATTTAGCAAAATAATTTCAGAATTCATAAAATTTTAAAATAATTTCCTAAACTCAGCAGTTAAAAATGTGTCTGACGTCACGTCAGACTTCCTTTCTTCTCTAATTTTTTCCAAATCTGTAAATCTTAATCAGGGTCCACCACCCTAGCAAAGAAGCCATCCACCGTCGCAGTCTTTCCTATGGCAGCTACAAATTGGTACTCTAGCTTAATCCCCAATCGTTGCAGTCTATCTTTCATCGTGGTCTCTCTTCCACCCAAAAAAGTCAAACTGACGTTTTAAAAAATGTTTGCGTTTGAGAATTATTTTGCCAAACTAGCTTGATTTGGTAAAAAAAACCTTGGAACTGAAATTTTCCATCTCTTTTTTTTTTCCTCCTTAATGTAGTGAGAACTTGTTTGGTTAATAAAGGAAGAGAAAATAACAATAGGCTCTGTCTGTCTGTCAAAACAGGTTGGGAAAGCTCCAATGAGCTTCGTTTAAGAACAAAATGAAAGAAAAAAAAAAAGGGGGCTTGTTTACTCAACTTTCGAATATTTAACCTGGCATTTAGGGATCTGAATTAGTTGTTAATGGATGAATAATGGGTATTTTATGCTAATATTTAATCAGAGTGATAGAGATCTAAATGGGTTTTTTTATAAGTAGACAGTGTTTGGAATCTGGTGGAGTAGTGAAGTGCACATGGAAAAGAAGAATTAAGCAGAGATTGTTATAATAATCTTCATGCTTTGTCATGCTGTCGGGCGGCCTTGCTGTAAATGATTTGAATAAAACAAAGAAATTAACATTAGTCTCGAGGAATTAGTCGACAACATTGTTTTTTTAATTACGTTTTTAGTAACAAATCACCATCAAATGATTTGCACGAAACAAACAAATTTTGTCTATGAAAGAAGATAGATCAATTCTCGAGCGATAGCAGTTGGCATTATGAGGTTACAGATTCAAATCTCAATAAAAAGTAGATGGTGGAAATAAGAAATTATGAATGAAACTTCCTACCAAGGATAAGACTCGTATACAAAGTAGTTGGGTGTAGTGAAAAACATGAATGACTTCTAATTAGTTGATCAATATACGATCAAGATCTTCGATTAATGGTACCCATGTTCTTCATTTGTGCATGGATGAAAATCTTTCTACCTTCACTCCACTTCAATTTTTCTGATATAAAGTAGGGTACAATTTGGCGGATGTGGTTGATGGATTCTTGACATGCCATGTCCAAGTACCCTCATAACATAAATACCGTTTGGAAGAAAAGCTATACGAGCAAAATCCAGAGAAATAAGAGACAAACGACAACATTAAAAGAAGAGAAAGAGACAGCAACCAAAAAAAAAAAAGAAAAGTAGGAGAGAAAAACTTATGTGATGCCAAATGGTCTCTCCACCACTCTCACTTTCTATTTTTTGCCCTTATTTTCTGGTGAAAGTTGGCTTTGTAAAGCTTCCCCTGTTTCAATGTAAAAGCTACATTTGTTACATAGCAAATTTGCAGTACTCTTTCAGAGAAATGTCATTCTTGACCTGTCAGTAATGGTTATCATATTTATTGACCAAACGAAAAAAACCCACTACTAGCATTTACACTTTTTTTTCTTTTTAAATATAACAATTAGGGTGTTTACTTTAGTTTATAGGAAATTAATCTCTTTTTCGGTTCAGTCAAAAGTAGGTCATCCACGCTGATACTAGAGTATTCACGAATGATAAATCTCTCACGGCCTGTCTCAAGAGATTATCAAAATTCAAACTCAAAACGTCTGAATTTACAGTTCATCTTTATTACCATTTGAACAATACTCAGGATTACCACTAGCATTAATACCACCTATGGCAGTCACTTGCTTTTGGTTTCTATAAATTTATGTTCCCTAAAGGTTTTTCTTAAATCTTGGCAAGTTTAGTAGTGTTAGTATTAATTTCAGATTCCCTTCCTTTAATTGGGTTCGATTATGCACAACTTCCCTATACTTTCAAATTCTACACATAACCTGCTGGGGTTTTGGATCAAACCAAGAGATTTTCAATAACAATCAATTGCAATTTTTCAAGAGGGAAAAATTCAGTTCACTTGTTTTTTTAAACTTATTATTGCAACACAAACATTGGATCCATGCAATCACTAGTTAAGTACGTGCATTAGTTAGAACTAAGATTTTGTATGCCCAAAAGACTCTTTCAATTCAAGATGTGCATGTTTACCTCCCGCCACTTGTTCAACCACGGAATTTACCTTGCGGGTTAGTTATTCGCATAATTGCTAGTGTATTTTTACAATTTGTACAAATTGTGAACTGAATCCAAGCCATATGGTGGTGTTGGACTGCACACAGATCTCAGCACATGTACTGATTCTATCATATGAAAACCTTGTGGTCTTAGCTTCACACATGATCAGTAAGAATTCCAAATTCCATCACCATCAGGGTTTGAAAGAAGAAAGCACATGACCACACTCCATTATTGGGTTTTGCTCAAGGTTATTGGCTAATCCCTATTGTAGATTAGAAATTGAAAAGTGGGTGATATAAATACACACACAACCACATATATATATATATATATAGGCTTTTATGAAGAGTAGAGAGGCCTGTGCTTCAACTTATAGATTAAGAGCAAAAGTACTTGCAGGAACGTGCCATGTTACACCCCTCCATTTTGGTGCAAAATTTTATTGGGTTTTTGTCAGTTCTGGTTTTTGCCATGAGAGATGCACATGACATGAGAGAGAGAGAGAGAGAGAGAGAGAGAGAGAGATGACTTTATTAGTTAATGTATGAAGCTAGTTGAATTATTGGATTGGTGAGTGTAGTAGGAGCTGTTTGTAAGATGTAGAAAAAGTAAACTACATGATAGCAGAAGGAGGGCTTCTTTATACAAAAACATTAATTTATCAAAAAGGCATTGCAGAGTGAGAACAACTTTACATCTCATGGTTCCATGCATTCAACAACTCACTCAAATTTGACCCACTCGTGTGTATGTGTGAGAGAGACTTGAGGATTAGAGAAAAAGGGAGAGGGGGGGGGAGGGGGAAGAAAAGAAATTAATCCTCCCATTTTTGAATTCTCTCACTTTTGATTAATTTCAATCATCTATTGCAAAATAATCAAGTCTCACTCATTAGACCACAACATATTATTGAAGTTGAATCCATTTTAACGAAAAATCGAAATAGAAAAGATCTAAAACGAAATTAATGTGTACACATGATTTTTTTTTTTTTCTAATTTTTTTAGTCTAACGCACTTCCTAAGCGGATTATGAAGCCCGACAAAAGATCCAAAACATTATTAGCTTTACATAAAGGAGGAGAAAAATATTTAATAAGCGCAAATAGATCATTTATATGAACTGAGTCGGCCAAGTTTGACCATTTTTTCATGAATTGCCAACTAATGACAATTTTTTGGTCATTAATTGCCACCATATTTCTCCATATTTTTCAAATTTAGTGGGATGAATTCGCGTGAAATGGAAGGAAAAAAAAAAAAAAAAACCTATAGACTAAAGTTGGAAAATGCTTGGACACTATTTGACAAACAAGAAAAGAAGAAAAAGCTTTAACAAATCCTAGATGTTATCAACCTACCAGGATTAAGGTTTGTGATGTGAAGTAGAAAGCCAGAATTAAAACGACAAAGTATCACAAAAATCATCTGTCTTTTCAACTCTATCACCATTCGCCAAAGCATATCCCTTGTCCTGCTTGTGCAATGTGCATAACCAATATCTCATGTTTTGTTTTTTTGTTGTTCATAATCAGGGATGTTTGGATCATTTTATGCATATTTTAATTAATTTATAATTTAACTTCAAATAATTGTCAAAATTCAAATTAATGACGTCTGAATTTATAACTCGTCTCTATATACATTACCTTCATAAACTATCATCCAGATCTATTTGAGTGTGACCTCGGCACAATAATTTACTCAATTTGACATTTTTGTACATGTTATTTATTATTGTGGTCTTGCAACACTTTTTTTCTTGTGATTAGAAATTATCTCAATCACATAATCATCCAAAAACTTATGCATCGTTTGAACTCGAGATTTTTATGATCAAAAAGATTCAAATTAAAATGTATGAATTTACGAGTCATTCCTTAATCAATCAATGAATCAACTCCGTGTGGGGTTCTTCGCTTTTGTTGTTTGCATTGTTTTTTCCATCAAGAAATGGGACGGCCATTTGCTTTTGACCACTTTGCCTAGTAAAGAAAACAAGGTTTTGTCCAGTCTAATTTCCATTTGAAAGTTCAAATCATTGTACCCTACTCACATTGTTGCTGTCCTAATCTTTCCTTGATTCCGGGTTTTTCATCCCAAACACGTCTTTATCAGATTATTAAAAGAGAGATAATGGTTGTGGAGTGGGAAGAAGCTCTTGGGCTTTAGCTTATTAAACTCGTAACCTTACCTAAAGCATATTCAAATCCCAATGGTCAAAAAATTTGTGTGCCACACCTCTTTGTTAAGAAAGCAACACAAGCAATAGCCCAAAAAAAAAAAGAAGAAGAAGAAGAAGAAGAAAGCAACACAAATAAAACTTTTGTACTTTAGCTTTTTGGACCTGACTACGGTTCTGAAAAAAAAAATTTGGTATTATATTTCTAAAATTTATTATTTTAATGAATTTTTTTGTAATTTTTATAGATCATTTTATAACTAAAAAATTTATTATTTTTTTGGGTGATTTATCACTATCATGATAACTATTTTTATTATTTTTTATACAAAAAAATTATTACTTTTATTGATAATTTATTATATTTATGAATATTTTTATCACTGCTATAATTATTATTATTATTATTTTTTTGATACCGAAGACAAATCCTAGCCTTTGGCATCTTTATACTTGTCCTTTTGGGTCTGGGTCAAGTCAGTTGCTTATGAGCAATGAGATGGTTGGAGCTGATGGGACCAGGGCCAATGGTGCCAAAATGTGATCATTTGTTCCCTAAAGCAATGCCTTCGTCACACTCAAACCCACCCACACC
>CAUOFW020001458.1:304333-324130 GCA_963454935.2 Ilex paraguariensis
GGGGGGGGGGGGGAGAGGGAGAGGACATACACGTTGAAAGTTCCGGTGACGGTGTCGTTGGCAGACCTGACGGCGGCTTCGAGATCGAATCCGGCGACTAGGGTGCCGCTAGTGCTCTCATCTGAAGCTTTCGAAGCCGAATAGGAGTTCCAATCGGCAAGCAGAGACGAAGACGTTTGCTGCTGTTGTTGTGGTGGTAAATCATTGTCAGCGCTGCTCAGAGAAAACCACTTCTGCATCTTGTAAGGGATGATTTAACTCAGCTCCCAAACGAAACGACTATGATTCAGTGAGAATGGTAACAAACGGCCTTCTTTATCGTGAGAAAGACACACAATAATGTCGAATCAATTTGCAATGAATCCCAAGAGTTTATGACAGACCCGTAAACAAGATCTTCTCTGCTTCTAAAGTTTTGCTGTATTTTTATTTTGGGGATTTATTTTTTTATTAAAATTTTAATTTGTAACCTCAATGTCTTAAAATTATTCAAATGCCACCCCCACATAAAAAATTTCATTTAGCTTATTTAGAAAATAAGTTGAACTTTTATGAGTGTGAACCCGAGTTTCTCGATCTCATGTTTTTTAAACAAACTTAAAAAAATATTTAAATTCGACTTGTTTGAAAGATGAGTTAAATTCAAACCGGGGCCAAACCTAAGCTGAGTCTGAATAACTTGAGTATTTTACATATAAATAAGCATTTTAGGCTCGAGTCGAGTCTTTTTAAGTTCGTTTTTGTAAATAAATTTAAAAAATTGTTCAAATTCAACTCATTTAAAATATAAGTCAAGCTCAAATCAAGTCTAAGTAACTTATCTCGATTAATACCTCTAAATTTAACTATAAAATCGTTGTAATTTGCAATGCCACTTGTAAGTCACATGTTTTATTTTTATACAAAAAACTATGTTGGATCACATTGTTATAATTTTATGATATTAAAGGTGTAAATTAAAATTTGTTAATCTTTAAAGGTATAAATTAAAATTTATTTTGAGGCGAAAAATGTAAGTCGTTATGCTGTCTTCGTGAGTTTTTACGGTCGAACAAAAAAGCCTTAATTCTTACGCAAAATGGAGTTTTGGCCAAACATAAGGAAACGATGTCGTATTACCGACTGTACATAGGACACTGGTAGCAAATAGGGATGTTCAAATTTTTGATTGACCGTAATTTTTTACCCTACCCGACCCTATCCTACCCTACTGAACGGCTAACCGCAAAAATAGGGTAGAAATGAGAAAAAAATTTTGGTCTTTCGATTAAATTAGGTAGGAATGTGAAATATCCATCAATTTTCGCATTCCTACCCTATTCTACTCGTAAAAAATATATTTAAATTTTTTTTATTTTTTTTTAGTAATTATAAGAGTATTTGTGTGGTATAATTTATTTTATAACATTGATATTATTGTGGATGTTTGAGTTGTGAAAATATAGACTTGTGTTTTGTGTAGGTTACATGATATGTGATGAACTAATGAACTATTGGAGCAGTTATGATTTTAATGTATTTCATATAGTTTAAACTTAACATAGTTGTGTGTATTTGTGTAACAATTATGATAGATTAATGTTCATACTTTCTTATATTTTATTGTAATTGTTATTGTAGTTGTTTTAGGTTTTAGTGTTATTGATTTATTATGTTGTTAAATTGGTACATGTTATTTAATTGAATTGTTAAAATGATTCAAAAATTAATAGATTCAAAAATTAATAGATACAAAAATATTTACCCGACTTTCTACCCGATTATTCGAGTAGAAATACCACACCTAATCGGATAGGATAGGCCAAGAAAAAATTCTTCCGCAAATTATCAAGTAAAAAGACGAAAGACAATATTTCCTACCCGTAGGGTAGGGTGAAAACCCTTAATAGCAAACGACGTCGAATTACTAATTTCTCATTTCTCCTCCTCAAACATTAAACAACCAGCCATTTACATTGCTTTTTTATCCTGGGTATGTTTAGAGTTACTTTTTAAAATTATTTTTAGAAATTATTTTATATAAGTACTTTAAAAAAAAAAGTAGTTTTTTGGAACCGTTTCATAACCACCACCACCCCCATCGCTCAACCACCATCACCCCCCAACCACCATCATTGCCTCACCACAACCATCGCTACCGCACCTAACATCATCACCACCGCTATCGCACTTTACCACCACCATCATTGTCACACTATCATCCTTACTACCCCCACGACCATCACAAATACCACCACCATCCTCACTGTCCCACCATTATCCTCATTGCCCCACCACCACCCCACCCTCATTGTCCCACCGCCACCACCACTAATTGCTACCATCGTCGTCCATTGTCACCACCCAACACCCATCACCATCATTATTTTATTCTTATATTTATTATCATTACATCATCATCTCACTACCATTGTTGCCACACCGTCAACACCACCACTACTATTGTTGCCCATTGTCACCCACTACCACAACCCACCATCACCCGTTGTCGCCCACCATAGCCATCAACCACTATTGCCCACCCTCACCACACCTACAATCACCACCTGTCAACGCCCACCACTACAACCACCCACTGTCACTTATTCTCACCTCACTTATCATTGGTGTCATTCATCATCACCCATCACACTATCACCTAGAAGCATCCATTATCGCCCACCACCACCATCATCGTCCCACCATCATCACTGTCAACCGACATCACCGTCGTCCACCACCATCCACACCCACACCCACCACCATCACCGTCACCCACAACTCTCATTACCATTATCATCACCCACCACCATCATCACCATTGTCACTCACAAATTGTGACCACCATCACGGTTGTCACCACCCACCACAACCATTACCATTTTCCACCATCACCACTGTTGCCCACCACCACTAACCCCGCTCACCTCATTACAATCGATACTTAATTTTTTTATCTCTTTTTTATGTTTATGATTTAATTTTGGGTGTGAATATAAATATGTTTATTGTTGATTTTTTTTTTTATTACTTCATGCTTTTAGGCACGAGGAATAACTAATTCTTGTATTAAAAATATTAATACGTATCAAACACAACGTAATAATTTTTAATCGAGGATCTTTAAGCATTGCACTGGTCGTCTCACCAGTCACCATGACACCATCAAATTCATAATAACTAATGAGTTAGTTAAAAAAATACCCCTTTGAACTTTATGTTACATTTAATTAATTACCTCTGATTTTAGTTTTAACAATTTATTCTCTCAAAGTTCAAATATTTATTGATGATGTATAAAATCGTCTCGTGCAAGATCAACAGTCGAGTGTGTGATAAAGTGTAATTAATGAACAATTAATAAAGCAATTAACGACAATAATGTAAATATCGGGTCATCATAAGATATATAGTGGTTCGGTTTGGGTGACTTACTCCACTCCAAAAAATAGCATCAGGTCTTTATTAATAAAGTAAGGTAAACGAGAGAAAGAGAACAATGGTTAGCTCTAGGAGGGGGTAAAATGGCTAGGGGAAAGAGAGAAACTATGTGTGTGTAGAAAGATGTAGAGATACTTCTCTCGATGGAGAGAGTTTAAAACTTATAGGCATGAAGCCCTTAGGTAAGGCGATGATGTGAGAGTAAAGACACTAGTTTTTCGGAGAGGATAGCTACAAAAAGTAAGTACAATTAAAGATTATTTTGATCTTCGAGAGTGAGTATCCTAATAATTGCTTCCCGCATGCTCTAATCCTTCTGGACTTCTTGAACTCTGGACTTGACCAAATCTATGAATTGGGCTTAACCCATCTTGTAGCTGATTTGAGCCTAGCTTATTAATTGGGTTTGGCCCAATTAAATCTAGGCTTGTCATTTACAAATTAAGTCAAACATTTAATTTTAACATTGAAAAAATGATTAAAAAAATTTTATTTGCAAATCATATGATCTCAAATTAAAGAAAAAGTCACCCTTTAAATCATTTTATCTTGGGAAAAAAAATAGAGTTTTTTGACGCGAGGAAAATTTTTTAAATTTAAGGTTTTTTTTTTAATAAATCTGAGATCATGTGACTTAATTTTTAATATCGAAAATAAAAATTTGAGTTAATTAAAAAATGTATAAAACTTTGAGGAAAACTTAAAAAGGGCATTTTGTAACTAACCTATAATAAATCAGTATTGGGTCGAGCCGAAACTAACCCAATCCGCCAACCGATCTGCGCCCATTGCTGGGCCTTATCAGCCAGATCTGAAAAAGGATGATTAGCCCAATCATACCAATAATAATGGGCCTTAAATTAGTGATTTTTATTTTTAAATTAAATACTGTTTTATGAAATTGAATTGTTCTAAAGTTGACATTGATTCAATAAAAAATATTTGTATTGATTGAGATAAAAGTTTGAAAGTTTTATTGTGAAAAATAAAATAATATTTAGGATCTTATAAATGATTTTTTTTAATTTTTTATACTAATTTATAATTACCAAAAATTACATGTCAATTAGTTTGAATAATATCAAAATGAGTATGAAGTTACATGTTCAAGTCTTAAAAAAGTATTGGTCTTAATTTTGATTTTATTTTTTCATTTAATCAATATAAATAAAATAATTATTCATAAATTTTTAAATGAATTCTCGAAATATTGAGAAATCATGGTTTTTTTTTAAAAAAATAAAATGTAAAAAATAAATGCAGTTTATCCTAAAACAATTTGATTGGCTAGGAGAATGCTTCACAAGAGGGGTTATTAATCATTCGGGAGGGCCTTTACGCCTCAATGGGACGATTTAATCGCACCCCACTTATTAATGATTTTACATTAGAAGGATCTAGAAACCCTAGCGGAACTTCCCTATATAATGACTCTACCTCACTCTCAGTGCGCTGTCTCTCGTGCTCTCTCTAAACCCTAGCTTTATTCTCCGTCATCTCTAGCATCTGCGAAGTTTTGATTTTCAGAGATCGTAGTAGCGGTCATCAGAAATGGCGGATACAGAGACGTTTGCTTTCCAGGCTGAGATCAACCAGTTGCTGAGTTTGATCATCAACACTTTCTATAGTAACAAGGAGATCTTTCTACGTGAACTTATCAGCAATTCCTCGGATGTAAGTTTCTTTTGTAGTTGTACTCGGATCGGTTGGATATGATTTTTCTTTCTTTAATAGATATATTTTCTGTTGATAGATTCAGTTTTTTTTTTTGATGTGATTCATCTGTTATAGACATGTTTTTTGAATTGTGATTTGTTTTTTTTGTTTATTGCTGTTTTTGTTATGCCGGTCCATTTTTTGATGTGATTCATCTGTTATAGATTGTTGCTATATGTAGATCATGTTCTTTGAATTGTGATTTATTTATTTTTCCTGTTTCTGTTATGCCGATCCAGATGTTAAGATTTTGTAAGGATCTGTTTATTTTCAAGATCACTTGGCGTAACAGTGGAAACAAACTGAAAATATATAGATCCTCGAGTTGTGTGTTTTCTTTGTTGTTTTAGCTCGATTTTTTTTCCTGAAGAGAAGTTGTAGAATTTTTAGTGGTTCTTATGTTTTACCAGAAACCGAACAGATCTTTAGTGATTTGTGAGACTTCNTTGGTCTTAATTTTGATTTTATTTTTTCATTTAATCAATATAAATAAAATAATTATTCATAAATTTTTAAATGAATTCTCGAAATATTGAGAAATCATGGTTTTTTTTTAAAAAAATAAAATGTAAAAAATAAATGCAGTTTATCCTAAAACAATTTGATTGGCTAGGAGAATGCTTCACAAGAGGGGTTATTAATCATTCGGGAGGGCCTTTACGCCTCAATGGGACGATTTAATCGCACCCCACTTATTAATGATTTTACATTAGAAGGATCTAGAAACCCTAGCGGAACTTCCCTATATAATGACTCTACCTCACTCTCAGTGCGCTGTCTCTCGTGCTCTCTCTAAACCCTAGCTTTATTCTCCGTCATCTCTAGCATCTGCGAAGTTTTGATTTTCAGAGATCGTAGTAGCGGTCATCAGAAATGGCGGATACAGAGACGTTTGCTTTCCAGGCTGAGATCAACCAGTTGCTGAGTTTGATCATCAACACTTTCTATAGTAACAAGGAGATCTTTCTACGTGAACTTATCAGCAATTCCTCGGATGTAAGTTTCTTTTGTAGTTGTACTCGGATCGGTTGGATATGATTTTTCTTTCTTTAATAGATATATTTTCTGTTGATAGATTCAGTTTTTTTTTTTGATGTGATTCATCTGTTATAGACATGTTTTTTGAATTGTGATTTGTTTTTTTTGTTTATTGCTGTTTTTGTTATGCCGGTCCATTTTTTGATGTGATTCATCTGTTATAGATTGTTGCTATATGTAGATCATGTTCTTTGAATTGTGATTTATTTATTTTTCCTGTTTCTGTTATGCCGATCCAGATGTTAAGATTTTGTAAGGATCTGTTTATTTTCAAGATCACTTGGCGTAACAGTGGAAACAAACTGAAAATATATAGATCCTCGAGTTGTGTGTTTTCTTTGTTGTTTTAGCTCGATTTTTTTTCCTGAAGAGAAGTTGTAGAATTTTTAGTGGTTCTTATGTTTTACCAGAAACCGAACAGATCTTTAGTGATTTGTGAGACTTCATTATGCAATTAATTTACTTCCTTTTTTGTTGATTTTTGATTGCCATTTCATTTTGATAATTTGTTCTTGACAACGGTGAAGTTTGTTTCTGCCATTTGGAAGAAAGATTGTGTTGTTTGGTAGAAGGGGATCAAGACTGGAATTGGAATTGGATAAAAGATGGTTTTGAGGGTTGAACTAATTTTTGAAATAACCACTGTGCCATAATGACATGCTGCAAAGACTCCATTAGGATCTCATTTGGGTTCTTTAAACTTTTTGCCGTTATGTTTTATATCCACCAACTTGTTTTCCTGTGTAGTTTGTTTGAATCCTCTTTTTTCTATTGCGTCTCACACAAGAGGGGTATTTGAGTGTAAGGAATCTTGAATGCCACATTCTTGATAGAGATTAGGTTTTCAGAGATATTTAGCTTAAGAGAAATGTATTGATAGTTTTTCCAGAACTTCTAATCTGGTGGTTCTTATATTGATAGGCTCTTGATAAAATTCGGTTTGAAAGCTTGACTGACAAGAGCAAGCTAGATGCACAACCTGAGCTCTTTATCCACATTATTCCTGACAAGACTAACAACTCATTGACCATCGTTGACAGCGGAATTGGCATGACCAAGGCCGGTTAGTAGTGTTCTCTCTGCATATCATTTAAGTGAGCCCTTTTTCAAGTGGTAACCCTGTCAGAATACTTAAAATGCTATTAAAAAATTGCAGATTTGGTGAACAACCTTGGTACAATTGCAAGGTCTGGGACTAAGGAGTTCATGGAGGCCATTGCTGCTGGTGCTGATGTTAGCATGATTGGGCAGTTTGGTGTTGGTTTCTACTCAGCTTATCTGGTTGCTGAGAAGGTCATTGTCACAACAAAGCACAACGATGATGAACAATATGTGTGGGAGTCCCAAGCCGGTGGGTCATTCACTGTGACCAGAGACACCTCAGGTGAGAACCTTGGCAGGGGCACAAAGATTACTCTCTTCCTTAAAGAAGATCAGCTTGAATACCTTGAGGAGCGCAGGCTCAAGGATCTGATTAAGAAGCATTCTGAGTTCATTAGCTACCCAATTTCTCTCTGGATTGAGAAGACAACAGAAAAGGAGATTTCCGATGATGAGGATGAGGAAGAGAAGAAAGATGAGGAAGGAAAAGTAGAGGAGGTTGACGAAGAGAAGGAGAAGGAAGATAAGAAAAAGAAAAAGATCAAGGAAGTGTCCCATGAGTGGTCTTTGGTGAACAAGCAGAAGCCCATTTGGATGAGGAAGCCTGAGGAGATCAACAAGGAAGAGTACTCAGCTTTCTACAAAAGCCTCACCAATGATTGGGAGGAACATTTAGCGGTAAAGCACTTCTCAGTTGAGGGCCAGCTAGAGTTCAAGGCCGTTCTATTTGTTCCCAAGAGGGCTCCATTTGACCTTTTTGACTCAAAGAAGAAGCCCAACAACATTAAGCTTTATGTCCGACGTGTCTTCATTATGGACAACTGTGAGGAGTTGATCCCTGAATACCTGAGTTTTGTGAAGGGTATTGTGGATTCTGAGGACCTTCCTCTTAACATCTCTAGAGAAATGTTGCAGCAGAATAAAATCCTCAAGGTCATCCGCAAAAACTTGGTGAAGAAGTGTGTCGAGCTATTCTTTGAGATTGCTGAGAATAAGGAAGACTATAACAAGTTCTATGAGGCTTTCTCAAAGAACCTCAAGCTAGGCATCCATGAGGACTCGCAGAACAAGTCCAAGATTGCTGAATTGCTTCGTTATCACTCTACCAAGAGTGGTGATGAGATGACTAGCTTGAAGGACTACGTGACCAGGATGAAGGAGGGCCAGAGTGACATCTATTACATCACAGGTGAGAGCAAGAAGGCAGTTGAGAACTCTCCATTCCTTGAGAAGCTGAAAAAGAAGGGCTATGAAGTGCTTTACATGGTTGATGCCATTGACGAGTATGCAGTGGGACAGTTGAAGGAATTTGAGGGAAAGAAGCTTGTTTCTGCCACCAAGGAAGGCCTCAAGCTTGATGAGAGCGAGGATGAGAAGCAGAAAAAGGAAGAACAGAAGGAGAAGTTTGAGGGTCTCTGCAAGGTAATCAAGGATGTATTGGGCGACAAAGTCGAGAAGGTGGTGGTTTCTGATCGTGTTGTGGATTCTCCCTGCTGTTTGGTGACCGGAGAGTATGGCTGGACGGCTAACATGGAAAGGATTATGAAGGCTCAAGCTCTGAGGGACTCGAGCATGGCTGGCTACATGTCGAGCAAGAAGACAATGGAGATCAACCCTGACAATTCCATCATGGAGGAGCTTAGGAAGAGGGCTGATGCGGACAAGAATGACAAGTCTGTGAAGGACTTGGTTCTCTTGCTGTTTGAAACTGCATTGCTCACCTCAGGGTTCAGCCTGGATGAACCCAACACCTTTGGCAACAGGATCCACAGAATGCTAAAACTTGGTCTGAGCATTGATGAAGATGCTGGTGATGCTGATGTGGACATGCCCCCTCTGGAGGAAGCTGATGCCGATGCTGAGGGCAGCAAGATGGAGGAAGTTGATTAAATCTTAACCATTCTACTTTGCTTGTTAGTAGTTTCTTTTAGTTTTCTATGCATTACTCTTTTGGTTGTGGTGTTGTTTTATGATAGAACAAGATTATTTTTGCCAATTTGAATTGATGTTTTGAATTTGGTTTTTGGTCACTTCAGTGTAATGGCAAACAGAGAGGTGCATTTAAGCCCTTCTTTCTAACTTCCTCAGGCATTCTTATTTTCTGATTTAACTTGGCACTTAGCAGTATATGTTTTGATACTTTCTGTTCTGTCGAGGTCCGAATGTTTTTGTAGTAGTATTCTTTATCTTGTGAAGGTTTTAGTTTTTAGATGTTAAGGGTTCAAGTTTTCCTACTGCCTGAATTTTTTTCCAAAATTTCTGAACACAGTCAGACTTGAGATGAAGTTGCCGGATCTTAGTATAGTCTTAGCATGGCTGATTGACTCGATCGAAATAAATACAAAATGAAACTGGTCAAGGCTTACGCCTAATTAACCTATTTATTCCTCTATATTAATCAGTAATAGGAGTTGGGAAAGATATTATAATATCATTTGGTTTTTGATGGATGAAGTGTTATTGTTGCTCCAGTGGATGTCCGTGGAATTGACATCACAATAATATAGGGTTCTATTGGAGAAATCCACAAAAAGAATCATTTCAATGGATTGACAAACCCAAGTACACAATACCTTTTGTTCAATTAAAACATATAATACCAAACAATGTTAAGGAAAAACATCCAGTGAAGAGGAAATGGAAGTTTCAAAATGTACACACACAAACCACTATTTTTCGACAAAACAAGCAGAGTGATGCAACATTGCGCTAATTGGGATCATTACGGACAACAATGAAACGCAGCTCCAGAATCAGGTATCCTCCACTCTCGAGTGAAATACAAAGCTTGGGAATGTAGTGGTGATGTCCCTGTTCAAAGCAGAATTACAAAACGCAAGTGCTTTAGCATGTTGTCAATAGTAATTTTCATATTTTAAATGAGATGATGACCAAAAACGTTTGGATAAATCAGTTACATGCGACCATGGGTTACAGTTTTGCTCATGACTAAACTAATAGTCTAGCCGACACAGAAGTGAGAATAAAGCAATGCATCTCAGAGAACAACCGATATCATCAAGGCAAACATGGCGGATCTCAACAAGCAACTTCGTCAATAAGACTCTGTTGAGTCCTTATGTAATCCAACCCAACAGTTTCTATGGACATCTTTCCTGCCCTTTGGGATAGGGTTGGGATTTTTGACCAGCAACACAGCTTGGATGCCAAGCTGTAATTGTGCTAGACAATGATAGAGGATGACTAAGTGTAAAATAATGTATGCATGTTGGTTTATAGTCTGTGTGTGTGTGTGAGAGAGAGAGAGACCCTTTAAATTGAGGGAGAGCATGAATTGGCGTATCACTGAGAATACCACTCATTTGTCAATTTGGCCCTATGTTTGCATTCGAATTACCCACACGATAAGAAGGGGGGGGGGGTATTATTAACTGCTTTATATGATTTTGAAATATGAACTTTCAAAGGAAGGAACCATTGGACTTACAAAGCATAAATCCGCAAAAGTACACAATCACTTCCCTACCAACGGAATCGAGAAAGGGCAGTGTATTTGCAACTTACTTGAGGTATTGAAGAGTCATATTCTTCAGAAGGGATGGATGTCGCAAAACAAGGGTTGTCCATTCTTCCTTATCAATCTTTCCATCGTGTTTCGTATCAGCCTCCTCAAAGGTCTGAAACAAAGCCCAAAACACAGTGAGGCAATCGAGCATTGCTGCTTGCAAGAAACCAAACATGAAATTCGCATAGCTCAAAAGTATGTTTTGACTGGGCAAACTCATACACACATACGCACACACATATATACATACATACACATACATGTACATACACACTATTTCAATGTGCAACCCAAAATGTGCATGGATATCGTGAGCAGCTATTTATCAACCTTATAGGCTGTAAATTTTTGGAGACAAAAAACAAAAAATCCAAAAGTTGCACCCTCAATTTCTTACATAACCCATGCTCGACCATTCAATGAGACTCGACACATTCCACAGATCGGCTGAAGCAATGTTGACGACTATAAAACCATGGGAGCATGCAATAATGCAACAAGAATATGATTCTCAAGATTCGGTTGACCAAGAGGATTAGTCATAGAGTGATCATCACATGGTGATGTTTTTGAGAAAAAAATGTCACAATATCCAGTAAAACTGTCAATTTTCGACACAACACGAACCGAACACGAAATTAATGGGTCTGACACAAAATTAAATGAGTTAATGAGTTAAAACAGGTCAACACGCTTAAACACAAAAAAAATTATGTCGAATTCATGTCAAAATCAGGTCAACTCGATTTTGACCTGATTAACCTGTATATTTTAAACGGGTTCACATAATTTATACACAAACCCGATCTAACTCATTATAGACCCGTTTAACCCGTTTATGGTAGTATAATTTGCTTATTATATATGGCTGATGTAATCTATTATGATAATTGACAGTATAATTCTTAACATTATTATGACAATATACTAGTATAGATCTTGCTTTAATCGATCTAACTCATTATAGACCCGTTTAACCCGTTTATGGTAGTATAATTTGCTTATTATATATGGCTGATGTAATCTATTATGATAATTGACAGTATAATTCTTAACATTATTATGACAATATACTAGTATAGATCTTGCTTTAATCGATCTAACTCATTATAGACCCGTTTAACCCGTTTATGGTAGTATAATTTGCTTATTATATATGGCTGATGTAATCTATTATGATAATTGACAGTATAATTCTTAACATTATTATGACAATATACTAGTATAGATCTTGCTTTAATCGATCTAACTCATTATAGACCCGTTTAACCCGTTTATGGTAGTATAATTTGCTTATTATATATGGCTGATGTAATCTATTATGATAATTGACAGTATAATTCTTAACATTATTATGACAATATACTAGTATAGATCTTGCTTTAATCGATCTAACTCATTATAGACCCGTTTAACCCGTTTATGGTAGTATAATTTGCTTATTATATATGGCTGATGTAATCTATTATGATAATTGACAGTATAATTCTTAACATTATTATGACAATATACTAGTATAGATCTTGCTTTAATTTTTAGGTTGAAACTTGAATACATTTTAGTTAATTTCATTGATGAGAAGTGATATGTTATTTGTAAAAAAAACTATTTAAAATTTTAGATGAATGATGTACTTAATGGTAACGAACTGGTATAGAAACAAGTCTGTGTTATGTGTATTAAATAAGTTAAACAGATTATGTTATGTGTGGTAACCCGAAAACGACCTGTTTATTAAACGTATCAAATAGGTCAAATTCGGGTAACCCATTTAATGGTCAGGTTAGTGTTTACACATCTCGACACGATTATTAAACATGTCAGGTTTGAATTTTGAAATTTTCGACACAAATTCAAAATCAACCCGACACGAAATGACCCAACTTGGCATGTTTGACACCCCTAATATCCAGACATTGAAAAATGCACAAGCAGATAACTTCCCCCCCCCCCCCCCCCCTTTTTTTNATGACAATATACTAGTATAGATCTTGCTTTAATCGATCTAACTCATTATAGACCCGTTTAACCCGTTTATGGTAGTATAATTTGCTTATTATATATGGCTGATGTAATCTATTATGATAATTGACAGTATAATTCTTAACATTATTATGACAATATACTAGTATAGATCTTGCTTTAATTTTTAGGTTGAAACTTGAATACATTTTAGTTAATTTCATTGATGAGAAGTGATATGTTATTTGTAAAAAAAACTATTTAAAATTTTAGATGAATGATGTACTTAATGGTAACGAACTGGTATAGAAACAAGTCTGTGTTATGTGTATTAAATAAGTTAAACAGATTATGTTATGTGTGGTAACCCGAAAACGACCTGTTTATTAAACGTATCAAATAGGTCAAATTCGGGTAACCCATTTAATGGTCAGGTTAGTGTTTACACATCTCGACACGATTATTAAACATGTCAGGTTTGAATTTTGAAATTTTCGACACAAATTCAAAATCAACCCGACACGAAATGACCCAACTTGGCATGTTTGACACCCCTAATATCCAGACATTGAAAAATGCACAAGCAGATAACTTCCCCCCCCCCCCCTCCTTTTTTTTCGTCCTCTTCCAGTCATCACAAAAGCATGCAACTCAAGTGAAGCAATTACAGAATTAATTAATTACCACCTCCAACAGCTGCAATGCAGATTATAGTTCACAAAAGATTTTTCATTCATGATTACTAAGAAACAAACAAACACCTGCTTGCACCCCCTTCCCCCTTCCTTCCTCAACAACATTGGCCACTGGGCCACCACCAAAAAGGACGAAAAAGAAAAATTCTATGAAGAATGCAAAATGCAATTGAGGGAGCACCTTGTCAATGATACTCTCGATAACATCATCTGAAAGATTCATACCAGATTCAGCAAGGGTAGCCACTACCATTTGCTTTACCTGCACATTCAAATCTAGAGCATTTAAAGAGTATCAAAATTGAAGAGTAAAGTAAAAAATAGAACAACCAAGTCTGCCACTAAATAACATGGCTTGCCCGCGTCAGATAACTCAGCTGATCCTTTGACAAACATTCAACACCAAAGGGTTATAATGTCCTAACATCTTTGAGTGAATATTAATCCTTACAACAAAAATAGTTACCTCTTGTCTCTCAATGAATCCTTGTTGCTTGAGATCGTATAGTTGGAAAGAAACTGCAAATTAAGTATATATATTTTAAGAATAGATACTGAGAAATATGGATAAAAGGGTGACAAAAAAGCAAGTTCACATCCTCTTAGTACTTATGTAGTATCTCAACATACACTCAATCTTAGCATCAATAGGGGCATTTGGATGAAAGACAGAGAGTGCACGAGCAAACTCTTCAAAACCAAGGATTCCATTGTGTTTGGTGTCAAACAAGTCAAATACCTGAAATTAATGGGTAGTGAAAAGACACCAGCATAGTAAGCTCTCCAGTAATTTTGCAAGATATGGAAAGAAATAGTAGTATGTCAAAGACACGAAAAACAATTGAACGCATTATCAAATCTGATATTTATCTAATATTACAGCTAACAAGTTGAATTCTCAACATATAAAAGCACAAGAACGGTAAAGATTAATCTAATCTTCATCTACTTTGATCCAATTGTACAAAATCTATCCCAAAAAAAAAAAAATCCCGCTCAAAAACATCTTTTTATGCACGACCCCTAATGTCAAACAACTTAGTCAACATATTAACAGACTTCTCAATACCAAACAATCTCATTAATTCACATCTACCTCTCTTTTCTCTCCCTTCATTTTAATGTTAAATTGCGTAATTAAAAAAATTAAATTAATATTTAAAATATAAATATGTAACTAAGTGTGCATATGTGTCGATATATGATTGTACTTTGTACAGGTAGATATAAATTTGAAAATTTCATACTATATAACTGTTTAAAAGCTCGTGCAAACTGGTGGAATGTGTCTACTAAGTAAAATGCTATCAAAAAGTGAATGTTAATGTGATGACTACATATAACAACTTTTAGGCATACTGTACCCGATCGGCAAATAAGCTCTCCTTCTTGTTTGTCTTGAATAATGCCAGTTGAAACTCTTCCTGCAACCTCATCATTCAATTTTACAGATAAAGTTGGGGAAAGTAACAGCATCTATATGAGGAAAAGAAACTATAGAGAATAAATTAATGAATGGATGATGTGACAATGACGTTTGCATCACAATGTTTAAACAGAACAAGAGTAAATCATTGGCAGCAATGATCTACACGAGGACAAATGCGAACCTTGTTGATTAGTCCATCATCTGTCACAGCACTGCTAATCTTCTTGAATAACTCATAAAGTGCTTCTATTTCACTGACACTAACTGCATTCATTGAGGGCAATCACAATCTTAAGTGCACAGGTACATTGCTTTTTCATCATAATGGGAGAGATAAAACACACGATTAGCATGGGTAACAAATATAGAAAGCCAAGTCAAATAATATAAACTCTTACCATGCCAAAATCACTGTCAAATCGCACAGAAAACAAAATAGATTATTTGGATATGAAGTAGAAATTTATAACAGAACAAAACAGCCTAGAAGTTTATACAGATGGAATGTAAAAGCTAACAAACCCACCATCAGAAACCGATCACTAAGCAACTTAGGACCTAAGAAAATAACTCATTTTGATTGTTTCATAGCTTCATATGTTCATTTGAGATAAGGCAAAATTAACAGGTTGCGAGAATCTAGGCTGATGGCATACAAACTGTCTCTCTTGCGAGAACCTCAGGATCTTCAAGGTCCCTCAATTGTCTATAGAGATCTAGATCACAACACTGCGGCAGGGAAGCACAAAAATGCCTGACCGCTTCTAAGCACTGCAACATGGTACTGACTGCACATTAAAACACTCCATATCTGTTTTGAGAAAAAAGGTCAAAACACTTCATTAGGGTGCCTGACTGATGCAACATGGGTACTTGCGCATAGGAAGAAATAGAACAAACCTTTTGCTCATTTCCTGCTGCTGCAGCCGTAAGAAAACAAAGGATTATAGGAACAGAAGGCACTCAAAACTATATCTCTGTCGGGAATGAATGAAATTCTCCATCAGCACATATCACAAATTACAACTTCAAAATTATTCAAAAACTTTGAACCAGAAGAAAAGAACTGAAAAAAGCCAAAACAAGATGGTCATAACTGCATCATGTCATGACGAAAGTCTATGATTAAATAGTTCTAGTGACCTGTAATTTTTCTGTTACTTATAAATGTAGCATTGTAATTATCTGTGTAGAAGTAGTCAATGTTCATAGCATAATTCTGACACGAGATTAAGCCATTATGAAGGACTGAAGTAACAAGAGAAAACAAAATTCTCTTGAGGAGTGAACATTTTTTAGAAGATTTACAAATACAGATTCATCTCATACAAAAGTAAGCATTATCCAGTAAAAAAACCACTGCTCATGAAATCTACCCCACTCTTCAATGTTTACCAATGACACTAAAAACATTACAATGCGATTTCGGTTCAAATTGGTTTGCTTGATGCAAAAATATCCTATACCAGCTGATAACCCCCAACCTGTATACCACCAAGTCAATAAGATCTAATTTTCACAGGAGTAGGAATTTACCAAACCATGTAGCTACCTCAAATCCCTAGTACAATTGCTATAGCAATTTATACAAACCTGAAGAAAACACAAAAACCACAAACGTAATCTACCTCAAGAACTAAAACAATCTCTACGAACAACAAAAAAAAGCTAAGAGAAATATCAGAGCCAGAAATATTTCGATCCAATATCAAATCGTTTCGAGGACATGTGAATCGACGTATCTCTCAGCATAACTACAAGAGAAATTCGACAAAATTCAGATCTCGCTTCAAAACTGAATATTCGAATGGTTCGAAATTTTGAGACCAATAGGTTTTGTACGCAAAATTTGTCATTACCTTTCGACAGCTTAGAGAGATCGAAGCAAAGATGAGTTCAGGCTCTGCAACATAGACACCAGAGAGAGGGAGGGAGGAAGTGAGAGAGAGACGTACATACATACATAAAGAAATAATATTTTCGAATAAATAATATATTTAATGTAAATAAAACAATTGTAAAATTTTATTTAAACTTTTTTTTTGAACAACGAACAATTGTGAAATTGCTCAACAAAAAAAAAAAATTGTAAAATTGTGAATAACATGAAGATGTTGATAGAGACCCGCTTTAATGAGGCATTTGTTTGGATTTTAGGAGGCACGACGCCGTTTTGGTGCCATGAAGTTCAGCGATGCTGACAGCGCTTTACCCTAATAATATAAGAATAAGAATAAGAATAAGATGCCCCCACCACCACCACCACACATACATTATTAATATACGTAGATATGGGCAGATATTAATACCTGCCAGCCTGGTTTCGTGTGCTATTATTTTTTGGGTCGCGATCCGTTCGCTATCTATAGTCACTAAAACTCATGTAAATGGGTTTATATAGATGGTATTAGTTTTTTGGATTTTGGCCACCAACTTACTAAATTACCTCTCGGCCTATAATGTTAGTATAAAATTTGGCCACCAGTAATTTTTTTTTTTAATTTTATTAAATATTTTTTAAAAATTTCTGATTTTGAATTTTTTTACTTATATTATGTTTAAGAGTATAGTGTCACTGTTTCTTTTTTTAAATTTTTAAAAAAAAATTATTTTAAAATTTTTACTTATACTTTGTTTATGTGTACAGTGTCATAAATTTTTTCCTTGTATTATGTTTAAGCATACAATATCACTGGTTTTTATTTTTAATTTTTTCCTTGTATTATAGCATTATTCTTATATTTAAGCATACGGTATCACCAATTTTTTTTTTACAATTTTTTTTTGTACATACATCTGGAACATATATATCTTAATTTTTTTTTGTATGGCGTCACCAATTTATAGCATCAAATTTTTTATTTTTTATGCTAATTTTTTTACATTATTCAAAATTTTTTGGTATAGATTGTCATATCATGTATTACACCGAACATTATGTAAAAGTGTTACACAAACAGAGTAATGAAATGGATGATGCTAAAAGTAAAATTGTATATTTATTATATTAGATACGATAGAATAGATAACTGTTTATGAGACCCACCATAATACCAATTGAACTAACAAATATGGGAGCGGATTAAAATACTTCCTATTATCGGTACTAATTTTTATTAGTACTAGAAATGTAAGTAATACATTTTGTCAATACCATGTATAGTAATTCTCAAAACAAACATACCCTAGTTGTTTAGTTAGCTAGCATTGGTTTCCTGTGCACCTATTGTATTAATTATAATAAATTATCAAACAATTTTTCGTAAATATTAGGTGTCACGATTATATTATGTATAACCATCCAATAAGAAAAAATTAATTGAATAAAATGTATCCCCTTTTTTTTACATAGAATAGTTATTACATAATATAGATAAATAGTTATTTAATTTAGTAAAATTAACTTGTCATCTATTAATGAACGATTACACCATTTCAAACTTATTCTCTCAACAATTTCAATGTCTCATGTTGTTTGTCTACTCCAGGTTGTGGACGATGTCACAACATTTCCCTAAAATGGAATTATTTTTGAGGTTTCATCCCATAAAGTCTGAAGAAGAGAAGGTACAAAATACCTAAATCATGATAATATATATTAGTCTTTCTTTTCCTGCTTTTCTTTTTTTGAGTATTTACAAATTACAACTCATCTTTTTATTCTCTTGTATAATATATATATTATGTATTATGCCTCTCTCTCTCTCTCTCTCTCTCTCTCTCTCTCTCTCACACAGTTTGAGTCTTAAGGAAAAGTAAGAGACAAATAACCAAACCTCCAACAAAACCGAAATGGATAAAGAAATAGAATTATACATAAAACTTGCTACAAGCCTACAAGTGGCATTTTGAATCATATTAACCCCATCTCTATGCAAAGGATGAAGGAAAGTTTAATAAGCACGGGAACTCCCTAAGTTGTCGTAATTCTGAATTAGAAGTAAATGCTCGAGCAATACTATAAGAATCAAATTTAAAGACCTAATTTATTACCGTCATTAAAGAAAGACCCAAATAAAAGCTATAATTGATTAGGCACGGGTAGCTGCGTCAAACGCAATAATTGATTAGACGGTGGGGTTCAAAATTTGATGGACCCACCTTCAATTTAACGCTATAATTGATTAGGCATGGGTAGCTACATCTAACTATAGCAGTCAAGATGAAGGCAAGCTCGTTGTACAGCAGTGGATAAATTGAAGAATACAGCACAAAAAATGTCCGTTGACTCCAGATATTTAATGATTTCAGAATCATCCCTTCATCTCCTTTTATCGTCCCTGTAAGGTCCCTCACTTTCTTGGTCCTTCAAGAAGCCCAGGAAAGCAAGAAAGCCGAAGAAGAAGAACCCGCCTGACCAATGGCCTCCCCCGCCACCTCCACCACCCCCGCCACCATCATCATCACGGGGTGGAAATCCAGTTCCACCATCATCAAGTTCTGGAGACTTTTCCTTCCCTGGAATGCAATCACATTTTATAAACAGCTATAGATAGTCCATCAGAATAATCAAATAAACAAAAAATAGTAAAACTTCCAATTTTACAGCCGACAAAATTTTTGCGAGCAGTTGGAGTCAGATATTCAGAAGCTGAGTTTTGTTGAAGTAGGAAGGGTGGTGTGTGTCAATCATGGCGCCTTTAAAGAAGCTAAGCCGTTCATGAGTCAATAATGGAACAAAACAAAATAGGCTTCATGCGTGCAGTCTCAAAGAAATAAGAGACTACCTTGAATGGGAGCAACAGTAATGGTTGATGATTGCCGTGTAACTGTTTGGGTCTGCTCTGCACCGCATCTTGCATTCTGCAGATGTAGAAAGGAAAAATCAAGATTCCAGACCTAAGACAAATTCAATGGAACTGGCAATTCCAAGCATCTATGAAGAAAACAGAAAAAAAAAAAAAAAAAAA
>CAUOFW020001458.1:324318-385116 GCA_963454935.2 Ilex paraguariensis
TTCTCTTGTATAATATATATATTATGTATTATGCCTCTCTCTCTCTCTCTCTCTCTCTCTCTCTCTCTCTCACACAGTTTGAGTCTTAAGGAAAAGTAAGAGACAAATAACCAAACCTCCAACAAAACCGAAATGGATAAAGAAATAGAATTATACATAAAACTTGCTACAAGCCTACAAGTGGCATTTTGAATCATATTAACCCCATCTCTATGCAAAGGATGAAGGAAAGTTTAATAAGCACGGGAACTCCCTAAGTTGTCGTAATTCTGAATTAGAAGTAAATGCTCGAGCAATACTATAAGAATCAAATTTAAAGACCTAATTTATTACCGTCATTAAAGAAAGACCCAAATAAAAGCTATAATTGATTAGGCACGGGTAGCTGCGTCAAACGCAATAATTGATTAGACGGTGGGGTTCAAAATTTGATGGACCCACCTTCAATTTAACGCTATAATTGATTAGGCATGGGTAGCTACATCTAACTATAGCAGTCAAGATGAAGGCAAGCTCGTTGTACAGCAGTGGATAAATTGAAGAATACAGCACAAAAAATGTCCGTTGACTCCAGATATTTAATGATTTCAGAATCATCCCTTCATCTCCTTTTATCGTCCCTGTAAGGTCCCTCACTTTCTTGGTCCTTCAAGAAGCCCAGGAAAGCAAGAAAGCCGAAGAAGAAGAACCCGCCTGACCAATGGCCTCCCCCGCCACCTCCACCACCCCCGCCACCATCATCATCACGGGGTGGAAATCCAGTTCCACCATCATCAAGTTCTGGAGACTTTTCCTTCCCTGGAATGCAATCACATTTTATAAACAGCTATAGATAGTCCATCAGAATAATCAAATAAACAAAAAATAGTAAAACTTCCAATTTTACAGCCGACAAAATTTTTGCGAGCAGTTGGAGTCAGATATTCAGAAGCTGAGTTTTGTTGAAGTAGGAAGGGTGGTGTGTGTCAATCATGGCGCCTTTAAAGAAGCTAAGCCGTTCATGAGTCAATAATGGAACAAAACAAAATAGGCTTCATGCGTGCAGTCTCAAAGAAATAAGAGACTACCTTGAATGGGAGCAACAGTAATGGTTGATGATTGCCGTGTAACTGTTTGGGTCTGCTCTGCACCGCATCTTGCATTCTGCAGATGTAGAAAGGAAAAATCAAGATTCCAGACCTAAGACAAATTCAATGGAACTGGCAATTCCAAGCATCTATGAAGAAAACAGAAAAAAAAAAAAAAAAAAAGAAGGAAAATGAAAGATACTACAAATCACATGTATTTTTGATATATAATATCCCCGCTCCTTTTATTTTTTGAAATGAATCCCAACTACACTTTCCCATGTTGTGATGGAAGACATGGAAGTATCCATCCACAAGCACGAAATGAATACTCTTATTGTACTTGTTAATGGTTCTGTTCCAAGGACATAAACAAGTGTTACTAAAACATCAACTTCAGAATTATCAGTTGATAGAATCCTAGGCCTGCCCTTGCTTCACATGTTGAAACTTAAACATGCCACCCCACTATAGAGGAAGAAAATAGGCTTATATCCAGACTAGGAAAGCTTTACACTCAACCTCCTGTCTAAGGAAGGACTCAAAAGGCAAAACATAATAGTTTTTAACAATTTCTAGATATTGCAAATAACTGAAAAGAAATAACACATCACTATTTGCCGGAGAATAATGCTATTTGGACTTAAAAATCTGACCTAATTTGCTGATATAATAATGTGGCTTCATAGCAATCATTGGATCAACACCAAGTTTCAATGTTTGATGGAGCCTACAGTCAATTCAAAGGTTACAGTAAATTAGGTCAACAAATTATGTCAGTAAATTAAGTCTCAATAGCATTACTCTTTGCTGAATGATCAAGTCAGAAGACATGTGTGTGATCCAAAAATTTTAGCAAACATCAAACTTACTAGAGCAGCAGCACATATTATAGAAGTGGGCTTCACTCCAACACAATGTGTCATGGGTCTTCTTCTATCAAAGGGATGAAACTCTGTGCCAACTGGCTTGAAGCCTAATAGACTAAAACCAATATGCTTGACTTGCTTCCTGTATTTATCCTCTGTGTTCACTGTGACAATGAAAGAGAATTAGTAGAAACTACACTAATGGTCCATTTCCATTTGGTAGGAGGAATGGAAAACATGAAGGAAGAACTAAAGAAAGGAAATGCTCTTTCTATCCTTTTTATTGGGTATTATGATGAATGGAAAATTGAAAGGATTAATTTTTCATTGTTTCATATTTGAAGAGAAAATGAAAGCAAAGAAAACAAATGAAACTTCAATTCACCATTATATCCTTACATAAAAAAATGATTTTTTCTAATACATGTACACTTTCCAGTTTCCAATAATGGTCAATTTGGTTGGAAGGCTAGAAAAAGGAGAGAAAAAAAAGAGGATCCAATGATTTTCCATCCTAAGAGGAAATAAATACTTTTTCCATTCTTTTTGGTTAGCAGGAGGGATGAAAAAAAAAATGGGAATGGATAATACATTAGGCTTCATATATTTCTACCCAAAACTGGATGGATAAAAAATGGTGGTCAGAAACACTTTCCTCTGCCCTATTTCCCATCATTTCTTTTCCATCCACTCATTTTTTCTTCATACTAGCACTCTATAAATTACAGCAATATGTCCAACCATTGAGTGTGGGTGTGCACGCACCGGCACACAAGCATGAAATTTCTGTAGATATAGTTCTCAATATGACGCCTCATAGTTGAGTGTTACTGTAATGTTATTCAAACAACTTTCAGAAGCTAAAATTCCCTCCTCTCATTGCTCATTTCACAGGTTTATTAGGTATCTCACGAGACTGTGCAAAACAATCAAATCCCTTGTGCAGTGACCTTTTTTTATGAATTTATACTTTTTTAGAGACATATCCGCAAGAACTTCTTAATATACTTATGGAATTATATCTCACACCCATGTCTACAACTTATGCACTAAGCAGGAACTTGCACATACTTATATAATGATAAATTTCCCTCTTGTTAAACGTCTTAAAACATGATCATCTGGCTCAAATGGGAATTTTATTCATGCCATCTTGAAAATCACATATACAAATTTAAATACTTTATGTACTTATGATATCGAGGTTAAATATAGGCATACCTATTGGCACCCTAACTGGGCAGGCAGTGACACTTGCAGTCAAAGAATACATCTTTCACCTAAATTAATGAGGTCACCTGGCAATTAAACAATTTGCATTGGGACAGCCATCATGGTATGAACCAGCGAGGACTTGAACTCGATACAAACTCTAGCAAAAGCCAAAAGAAGTAAAAATAAACTTTTTATTTTATTTTTTGATAGAAGACAACAATTTTATTAATGTAAAAGAAAGATATAGTACAAATGATAATATGATATTACGGACAAGGCATCCATACTACAGCCAACAATCAGCAATAAAAAACAGTTCTTTCACATGCTGCATGCCAGCTCACCAAGATACTGAAGAGAGGTATTGGAGCAAATTCCTTCGAGAAGGATGCCCAGAAAGATGCTAAAAAATAGATATGGTTCTATAAATCACTACCCCTTGTACTTATCTTCAAAAACTCTTGTATTTCTTTCTAACCAAATCACCCATATAATAGCAAAAATTGCACATTCCCAAAGAGTAACTCATTTACTTCTCTTTTCAAAATTGTTCAAATCCACACAAAACATTGATGATATAGAACTTGGAACTACCCAAGAAATGTCAATTCAAACAACTTATTCCATAATTTCAATGTAATCAGACAATGCAAAAATAAATGGCTAGCACTCTCACAATCCATTTTGCAATCCATTATTTGTCTTTCCTTTACAAATGCCGGCTGAAACCTTGATATGGTATCACTCAAACTCTCCCTAACTAAAAAGACAAAACTTTGACAAAAATCTTATAAAGACAAGTGACGAGAGTAATCGGCCTAAAATCCTTAATTCTAATAGAATTCTTCTTCTTCTTCTTCTTCAGGATAAGACAAATAAACGTTGAATTAGTTATATCATTAACCACACTATTTCGCCAAAATTCTGAAGGCACTCTCATCAAATCCACTTTCAATACCTCCCACACTTCTGAAAATAGCCATAGTAAAACCATAAAACCATCTAGCTCAGGTGCTTTCTCTTAGCTACACTCAAAAATAACACTCCTCACCTTTACCTTTTCAAAACGTCTCTCCATCCACCTTGAAATCCTCTCCTCGATGGGGCACCACTCAAGCCCAACCACTCTAGGTCTACAATCTTCAGTAGTCATATATAAATTAAAAAAGAAACTCATAACCTCTTGTTCAATTTGATCCTCTTCCTCAACTAAGACTCCTCCATCTACTTTCAATTTATTAATAATTTTCTTTCTCTTATTCTCATTTGTAACTCTATGAAAGAACTTTAAATTATTATCCCCCTCCTTCGGCTAGTTCACCCTAGATTTTTGTCTCCAACTAATCTCCTATCCAAAAATAACCTCATCAAACTTATCCGTAAGCTCTTATCTCTCTTTTCTTAATTTCAAAATGCCAGCTGAAAAAATTACCTGACCAAAAACAAAATAATTTGTAGGCTACAGCCTCTTATTTATTCTTTAGAATCTGTTCACCCCAATAGAAAGTGCTTTCTAAGGTAAAAAAGAAGCGCATTTCCTCTAGAGCAATGTTACAAAGACCTAATCAATTAAAATGATTGGATCAAGCACCATATAATATTGAAAAAACTAGGTCCTTATAGCCTTGCTCTTTCCTATAGGCTATAAGATATAGTCCTTTAAGTAAACTTAAAATACAAAAATTGATGAAGTTAAGATGTGTCTAACATTTACCACAATCACATACTTACCAATAGAAGTGAATGGAGAAACAAAAATTTGAAGAAATTTTGTTAAGGACCATATTCAACTGAAACGAACAGAATACTAACTCGAATATAAACAGTAACGTGACAGAAGCCCTAAATAAAGATCGAATAATATAATTTGATGTTTCGTTCATTTATCAAACTCTAACTCGTACAGTGTGATGAATTATACCTCAACTTGGATGGAGGAGCAGTGTATAGTGTCGAGCCTTCGTCAAGGATGGTGTAGACCGATGACTGTTGCGTGACCGGAGAAGAGGCGAGGATGAGGGCCTTTTCGTGGTGGAGCTTGTTTCAGGTTACTCGAAAATATGAGGGTTTTCTGATAGTGATTCGCGAAGTTCTGATAAAGATAATAGGTTTGATACGGAAATTATCCCTGACCCGTCGTAGCTGTACCTTCAGCCAGTGGATTTCACGCCTGTTGAATCACCGACTGAGGATGGGTGAGATCTAGATTGTGCAGAGATTCTGGGTATTGGTAGACATGGAAATCTCTTGGTCGGGAATTATGAAATGAAGAAAAATTATAAAAGGTAGACGTTCTGAACACGAGAGATGAGGGAGATATTAGGGTTTGAAATCTTTAAAAAAAAGGGAAGAGAGAACGTGAGAGAGTGACGGTTGAAAACTCCGGAACATGATTTTTGGGGGAAATGGGTGAAATGTAGAAGAAGATGCTTTGGGGGGTAAGTTGGTAAAAACAATTGAAAGTTGAAAGTTGAAAGTTGAAGTCCGAAAGATAAATTTGTGAACGTTTTTATATTTGCTGAAAACTAAATTAGATAATCACACAAAGTTAACGTTTGAGAATAAATTAATTTTTAATTTTATCTTTTTACTCTTTAATTTAAAAATATTTATAAAATATGTCATGACATAAATCATAATCATTATTATTATATTATAGTTTACATTTAACAAATATGTAATCTAAATAAATAATATTTGAATAATACAATAAGTGAACAATAATAAATTGAATAACATAATAAGTGAACAATAACATTTGATAAAAAAATAACTAATAAATAATTAAATAATATTAAAAAATACAATAAATTAAATCTCATTAACTATGTGTGTGTGTGCAGTGCATATGTCTGTGTGTAATTATGTGTGTGCAGTGCGTGTAATGCGTGCGCTTGTGTGTGTAATTATTATTATGTATGTATAATTTTGTTACAGAAGACAAGGAAAAGGAAAAAAAAAAAAAAGATCGACAAGGAGAATATATAGGTCAGGGGTTTTGAAGAGAAAACTAATTAGAGTTTTAATAAAATTATAAAATATTTTTGGGTATAATTTTCATATTGTAGATATTATTAAAGATGATTTTACTGAGTGTTTTCAATTTTCAGAATTAAGTAAAAGATCTCTTACTTAATATTGTAACTTATTTTTAAGGAGCACTTAACATATTAAGAGAGTTTAAATTTTGATTATCAAATATGCTTAATTAATAAATGCTGAATACATTTATTTTAAGTGTTGAATTTAGGTTAACAATCACACTCTAACTCGGACTCCGACTTTTAAAAAAATATTCATAATTCGCTTGTTTTGTTAAATGAGTGATCTTGCACGAGCTAAAAAAGCGAGGCAATCCCAAATTTGAGCCAAACTCGAACAAATTGTTAGTGATTATCAGACCATTTTCTAACTTGATACAATATTTTGATCCTCCGACTTCAAATAAAATAGTAACATATCAGGGACAGATTAAAACTATTTGAGGCTTAAAACGGTTATTGAGGTTTTTTATTTTTAATATTAATAAATTTTTATTTAAAATATATTTTTTAAAAATTAAAAGTAGTATAATTTTATTGTGATAGTCGATTTTAAGAACGATTTTATTAATTTTAATTTTAAATAATCATCATCTACTAATTTTAATTTTTATAGTTTAATAAAAAAAATATTTTAGTTTATTTTTCATAATAGAAATTAAAAAAAAATCGTAACACACACAAAAAAACAATTGTATTTACTAGAGGGTGAGTGAGAGGGAGAGTCTTAATTTACTAGAGAGAAAAAATGATTACAAATGAATTGTGTGTTTTAGTTGATTAGTTAAAATTATTTTTCTAAAAAAATTATTTTAATATATTTTTAATATTATGAGTTGAGTTCATGAACCCAAACTACTCAAATTTATTTTTGATTGAATTTAAATTTTCATATAGTTTTTTTAAAGGCCAAAAATCTTATGGATTTAAAAATTTTGATTTGGACCGACTACACACCTAACAAATTTGGAATCTTCTTGAAATATGAGGCCTAAAAACCAAGCCTTATTGGCCTTATAATAGGGTTGGCCCTGTAACAAATTAACAGATTTTGACTTAAGAATATTATCTACAAGTTGGGAGGTCTATTTAACATGTTAGGGTGAACTTTGGTACAACGGTAAAAATATTTTATTATAACTTAAAGGTCACAAATTTGAATGACGAAAATAATTTTTTGATTTACAAAGGAAAGGTTGCATACATTTTAACTCTCTTCAAACCTTGCAATTATGGTAGTTTCGTGCATTGAATACACTTTTAGTATTATTTACTAGTTAGTAGGTTTGTTTATCAGCTAGTTCTTGTGTGTTTTGGCCAAAGTATAGTTTTCCAAATTAGATATGATTGAGCAATTCCCAAAAAAAAGAAAAGAATATATGATACTTTCAAAATTCTGGGTTATTGTAAAATTGCACAAAAATTTATCTTTAGCAGATCTTTTCAGCGTTTGTTTATACAGAGAAATAAGTGTTTTGGAAGGTTGAGATGTCCACAATCTTGCACTGCATGTAGAGAAATTATTTATGTGACTCAAAGCCGTGACACTTAAGTCACAAAGATGTCAAAATGATTAGAATCCATGCCTGATTTTCTTATCCCTTAGAACCCTTGTTTTAAGTACAAGTGTATGTATTCCACATAGCAAAATAGCAGTCAAGAAGAAAACATATACACAAAAGTATCAGGTCCAAACCAACTTGGCTACCCAAACCAAAACCCCAAGGAAAAAAGGCATCCACCCCCAGACAGTGGCCCTCAACACTGAGTTACTGGTGAGCTTCAATATACAATAACTTCCCTCACTCAAGTAACCATGCGTATTTTATACTTACACTTCAGAATCAGCATGCCTTTTTCTTAAATAACAAGGAAATAAGGAATGAAAAGTAAAATAGATGAACTTCAGCTCCTTGGTTGCAATGTCTATCTTGCCTTTTTACCTCCCTAATTCTTGCTTACAAAGAGGACAGCAAGATATAATTCTGAGCCATTGATCCACACACTTCAGATGGAATTTATGAGAACAGGGTAACTCCCTGATCTCTTCCTTCTCTCTGTACTTGGCTAAACAAATACAGCATTCCTGTTTAAAACAAAAAAGATTTTCATGAGCCCTTGATTAAACAAAACTCTCTTGAACATATTTGTTTTGGTTAAATTCAGCTAGAAAAAGGAGTGGAGACTTAATTGTACTTTCATTTGCAAAAGGCCTGAAGTACATCAATCTGCAATATTGGTACTCGCTCTCCAATCCAGCTGGTTGGTAATGCACGTAAGTATGATGATATTGGATGGTGCAACTCTTTTATGTGGATCATTATGATTAGAAGCACACTAGTAATTTTTCCAAAAAACAGAAAGATTCTTTGTATAACTAATTCTTCGTAAATAAGTTATCCTTTGATGAAATCCAATGCATAAATAAGAGAAACAATTTTTTACATAATTAGTTTTATTTTTTTAATGTTTTAAGTCCAGAGAAGTAGGCATTGTGGCTTACTGGAGTTTCATGATGAAGGACTGAATTCCCAAGCTCTAAATCTGCACCAACTTCCTTATATCTCCAACTGGGTAGATTGGAAAGTTGTTCATCAGATGCCCCTTTATCAATGGATCCCATGTTCATATTGTACCCAAGAAGGTTGCTAAGCAATGGCACACAACAGCATAGCAACAAAAACAGTATGAATGGAAAAGAGTAGCTGATAGCATTCCAAGCGAGCAGGGAGATACAGAGCACATGAAGTTTAGGAGCTCGACGAAATGATCCAAATCGAGAATCAAACACCCAAACATTTCCCATCACAAACCATATTGCAAAGAACAGCTCCAGAGAAGTCCGGCATTTGTTCATCAATTGCAAGCTCCTGTTCATATAAAAATCTTAGGAATTTGGTAAATTGCATAACAGTTGAGTAAGAATCTCTGCATCATTCTTACAATTTAGAGTAAATTTCATCCATGCAAGTTTGTTAATGGTGATGGGAATAAGTGTAACTTTGGTTAGTGTTAATGTCAATTTAAGTCTAAAAAACAACTATAAGTTTGTCATAAAATTATTTATATTTCCATAGTAAGGGTATCTATTTTCAAGAATTGGCATCACCGCTTTCAACTAAGTAAATTTTTTCTTCTTTAGTCCGTTTTAAGTTGAACCTTACAAAAAGTATCTAACCATAACTGTAAAAAAAGTTTCATTTATGATTCGCTACATCATTTAAATACCCAAAATCATTTGTCAACTTTGAATATTTATCTAATGAGTTGAAGGTAATATATGATTTTCTTTCTGCAAGTTTCTTACTTCCCAAGAGTTACAAAATATTCTTCCAAAATAATCTCAACTTCAACCTACACTTGGCACCCAGACCACCTAAAATGCTGGCACCATGATTATTACAATCGGACATGATATGCGACTGAAGCCTTAACAAAATAGCAATGTATGTTTTTCTGACAAATCAAGAGGGGCTAGAAGTGTTTTGATTACCTGGACTCTTCATTGCTCCTCTGCTGTTCTATGTCAGAGAAGTTAAACCCATCTCCCTGAGTCACATAGAAAAGCCGATAGCGCCAGAAGAGCAGAATCAGACTAAGAACACAGCTCAAATCATACACAGAAACCCATATTCTCATAGGCCAAACTGGCCTCTCCTCCTTGGAAACAGCCAGAGTATATGTTGTTACCATTATTTGAACAACCAAAGCTATAAACTCCATCATTATCCAAGTTCCAGAATTAAATGGATTAGACCCGAGGTCAGACCTTGATCCATTCTGGTAATGAAACACCCTTCTTAGGAAGCTGAAACACCTTGATCTTGATACCCTCATTGCCATTCTTATCAAGAATGATGAAGGGGGAACACGAGCAGGCCTGTTTCGGACACCTGCAGCCGTTCTATCTTCTGTTGTTGTAATTGATGAAAATGAAACTACAATGCCAGAATTACATAAGGACTCTGGTGTGAAGAAATAACGGGTATTCATAGGGAACCAATTTATATACTTATTTTATAAAATCCCAGGATGAACCTGCCCCACTTGGCTATGTACACTTGAACTATCATGAAGAAGAATACATATCAAATTGAGTTATTGAACAATGAGGAAAGAATTTCACAAATTCCAAATTCTGATAAGATCAATAAACTTTTTTCAAGAGAAGGATGATATGCAGCTAGGTAGTAGCATCAACCAGTGAAATGCTACGAATTTTCGAAGATGTGCATATTAGCTGCAGCAAGCCTGAATCGAAAATTCAGAACTCAAAAAGGAAAAAAAACAAACACCTGATAGCCCACAACCTTAAGCTCCCAAAATTCTCATCCCCAAGAGCTTGGAGTTCTGAATATAGTAGTCCCCAACTAGAACTTTACTGGGTTTGTCTCAATTGGTGGCCTTTTCTTCAGAATCACCAGAACCCCAGAATTCAAAAACTTCAAAAGCATCGAAGTTTCAAAAAACAATCACAGCTTCTGCGAATAAATGGAATCGAACCAGAACAGCCAATAAATGGATTGGGCAACAGAAGCAGAAGGTGAATAGTTGAACCAACAAACCAGGAAGGTGAGGTTTGGAATTCAGATGGTGACCAAAAATCAAACAGCTTTGCTTTGATTGCAAGGGAATCAGAGGATAAGTACAACCGTTGGCCTAACTTCTCTCTGGGTTTTGTTTATGTAGCAAGCAACAACTGAAAATTATTGGTTATTCAAATGCAAATCAATCTAAAATGGATTAGAACTAGGATGAAAGCAATCACAAATTTATTTTTGTGATGTTAATCTCAATTTTGATTTAAATTGGAAAGAGGTCAACTTGATTATTTGGATGGTTACGTTTTTTCTTTTATTATTTTACATATATAAAGATCTTGAATTCTGGCGGGTACATTGGTTGTGAGGTAAGCGGTTGGCCAACTACCCCAACCAGCAAGTTTCCATGATGTTGGAGGAGCCTGGCCCTATAATGACATTGGGCACTAATGACATTGGGCAATGACTATGGCTTCCTATTCTCAAAATCATGTGTTAATTGCTAGGATTGAAACGTCTTAGCGATTCCTATAACGGCCCTTGTCGATGTCATGCGTAATTATTTTGTGTATAATAATGTGCGTTTAGAGTTTATGTTATAGTCATAAATTTAAATAATGTACAATTGAAATTCCGGCAGGAGCCGTTAAGATCCCTCAAGTTTTTAAATTATATATTATACCTCTAAATTATGTTTTTGATTTTATTTTTCATGCCTCTCAAATTTTAGAAATTATACTTTATACCACTTTTGTTATCTTGATTTTATTTTACCCTCGGTTATTGATTTGACTGCATTTCACCATTAATTATTTCAATTACGACATTTTGGACAAATCATTAAATTTGGTTTTCCACAATTTGATAAATTTTGAATTATTTTGTATAGTCTAATGTAATCGACCAATAGTCAATTTCTAGTGAAATCAGTGTCATTATAGTCTAATGTAATCGACCAATAGTCAATTTCTAGTGAAATCAGTGTCATTGTTTTAGAGGAATAAATATTTTAGTTTGACGAATTTTTTGATTTTATTGACAATGGATACATTACAGTGTATCATGTGAAATTAATTTTAATAGATTCTATATATCTAACTATACCTCCCTAATTACACACATTGAATAAATATTACGGGTTATGCAATTATTTTACCCCTTTATGATGAAATTTTGGCTCTGCCCCTAATTGAAGCAATTCTTGATTGCTAAAAAAAAAAATTCGGGGTAACATATAGTTAAACATATGATTAACTATTTTTTTTTTTTTTTACCAACCGTCTTTTGAAATCATAACTTGTACTTCAACTCGAGATAAGCTCGATCACTCTCAAAACCGCACACGCATTGGAAAAAAGCCTAATTACAATTGCTAACATAAAGACGTTTGGTGGTGTGTCTAAGACATTATTAATGGCCAATGTTGATAAACGAGGTGTTTCCCAAATGTCCTTGTCTTTTTTTTTTTTTGCCTGGGTTTTCATGTGTCCATTTCAATTTTATCGTTTGATGGAAGGATTTGGAACACATACCCACTTTGTCTTTGTATTTAAATGGCATGGTTGTTGATATTATAACTCAATGGGGGATACATAGTCATTCTCACTTTACTTTTGATTACATACTGGAACCACATTGCAAGCAACACACAAGCCATAGCCATTAAAAGTGATTCTTATTTGAAATTGAACGGTTTTCTTGTCATTTATGCTACAATCCAACTCGTTTCAACCCAACTCAACTTTACGAAAATTTAACGCAATTATTTAGAGTTAGCAATATTAATAGTGGATCTCGATCGACATCTTAAGGAAAAGATGAGTAATGTTATTTGAACCTAAAAATTCAACTTAATTTGTTGACTTAATGATGTGGTTTCATTAGAACCGTTTGATTAACATCAAATTTCAATATTTAATGAGACTCATAGTCAATTCAAAAATCATAATGAATTAGATCAATAAATATAATTAATGAATTAAATTTCAATAACATTACTTAAAAAGAAAAAGATTACCAAAAATCTCAAAAAAGTGGAAGAGCCCGGGGGCCTGAATACCAATTTTGTAGTGGGCAAATCAAGAGATGGTCTTTTTGAGCTAAGCAAGGTTGTTTAGGTTGTCATGAAATTTGAGATGAGGGATTGCTTCGATGGTGATGGTTCCTTTGGTAGGAGATATAAAAAAGTGGAAGGAAAAAAGGTTTTTTAAGTTTTTTTTTTATTTTTTATGATTCGTAAGAAGGATGAAAAAGTATAAGATATTGATTTTTAATTTTTTTTTTTGGTATGAAAAATAATAAAAGAAAATTATTACTATTTAAATGTCATAAATGCACCTAACTATGTTGAGAATATTACATTGCCAGACGTGAGGATGAAGGGATTAAATTGTCAATAGCTATGGTGGACCCCATGCAGACACCTTGTCAGCTGCCTTTTTCCTATTTTCCTCCCATATTTGGAAGGACCCAATTTGGTAGGCCGGAAGGAATCCTTTTCTACACCTTTTTTCTTTCCCTCCGTTTTTCCTCTATAACCAACCAGTGAAAAACCTTTCCATCCCCCCTATTTTCCTTCCATCATTTTTCGCCCACCCACTTTTGACTCATACCAAACAGGCCAAAAGGTTTCACTGTCGTCGACAACTGATTGCGATTTCAAACCTCATCAAAAAAAAGTTGGTTTCATAAAGCCCAAATTAACCCATATATTCGCACGTTCAGAGAGCCCAGGCCCAATATGCTTGTAGAGGAGTTCAGTTCGTCTGGCTACGACACCGTTCTATTTGGTGTCGGCCTAAATAACCGCGTAAATCTTTCAACATAAGCGGACATTACAATGGCAGGAAGGTAAATAACGGCTCCAGCTCTCTCTCTCTCTCTCCCTGAAGGAAGAAGCAAGAAGATCGAAGGGCATCGTCGCAAGGTAAAGATCGTAATCTTTCTCTTCGATGGTTGATATGTCGGTGTCTAGACAAACACCTGGCACTAGGGTTTTAATTTCAATATATAACATACTAGAATCCATATTAGGGTTTGTCTCTCTTTCGACTGCTATTATAAAATTTTATTTTGATTGTATATGTTATGTGATTATCCTACGATACGGATGTTTGGCCTTCAACAAATCATTGATTTTGAACTCCCCATTTCTTCACACAACAATGAACTGGTCATTTTTACTCATACGGTCCATTGATGAGTTATGACTATATATGGTTACTATGCACAAAAATCGTGTATTTTCGTGTTGGGTTGACATGAAAATTTTAATGCTCTTCTAATTCACTTGAGGAACGTGGGGTTGTTGTTTATCACTGCTTGTATTGTTTTTGGTATATGGGTTACATATTTATAGATCTGCTTTTGTGTTTCTCAGAAAACATGACGACTGCAGCGAGACCCACATGGGCACCTGCTAAAGGTGGTAATGAACAAGGCGGTACTCGAATTTTTGGCCCATCTCAGAAGTATTCTTCAAGGGATATTGCATCTCACACGACCCTAAAACCAAGGTTAGAACTTATGAATTTTATCATTTTTGCTTATGTTGCGGAATTTCTTTGTGAATTGTTATCCAAAATCATATAATACCAGCGGAGCATTGTGTGCGTGAAAACTGTTTTGGCAACATCTGCAAAGGGATGAGGTCCTTGAAGATGACCATGAATTAGGATTATGAACAGGCAATTTGGCTTTTCAATGTCTATCATGAAGTTTACAAACTTTGGATATAAATTTAGAACTGTTTGAAGGTGTGAATGAGTTTTTCTGCGGAATGAACCTCATTAAATCCTGGAACTTGAGGTTGGAAATCTCAGCTTTCCAACTTTTAAGACATATAGCATGACAATGCAAGAAGAAAGAACCCCTGTTTGTTTTGCTCAATAAGTGGAAGGAAAGTACTGAGAACTAGAAGATTGAGGAAAAAAAGGAAGAACAAGGTACAAGAACTAAAAGACCAACCATAAATTTTGAAAATAAGGAGGAGAACTAGGCAGGGAGTGTGGATGTTTGGACACTCTGGAGGAACATCAGACAGTCTAATGTTCTGGAGTGGGGATAATGAAAAATGGTTGGTTTGGCATAGTTATTCAGTGTAGCGGTCCCATCTTCATCTTTTGGTCCAATCATCATTCCTTCACCTTAGAAGTCTTTATATTGGCATTGATTGAGTCGTCTTCATGATTGTCTCTTTGTAAGGCTGATGGGAAATGACTTCACTCTCAGATGTAGCCAGCCAGTCCAACTTTTGCCATAAGTATCAAAGAAAGGAAAGAACAAAATCAGAATTTTCGGGGTAGGGCTGGGAAGGAAGAAGTGGCAAGACAATTGACTTGTTTCCTGGGCTGAGATACTCTTTTACCGTATTTGATTAGAAGTCATTTGCCATCGGTGACTTCATTTATTGGAGATTTTTATTGCAATGTAATGTTTTACTACATGATGTAATTTTTTAGTCCTATTCAATTTAAGGTTTTTTTGAAATTTATCTATAACAATGACCAAATAACACAAATTTCCTATTAGTCATACAATATCCAGGTATTCTTTGATTCACTTCAAACTCGGGTTTTAGATTGTCTTGTTGCAATTATTTTGTTGTTTCAAGGTGGTCAGTTGTGATTCAACTTCCAGAATCAAACCAAGTTCAGAATTTTTTAAGGTTACTTGACTTGGATTTGTATGTCAGTTTAGTTGTTTAGTATGTCTCTGGTACTTTAAGACTGCATCTGAGTTTTGTGTGCTCCATTTCCCTTATGGGCATGTTGAAATCTATTTATTTGTCTTTAGGCCTACTCACAATTTATGTCTTGGACCTAGATGTGTAAAACATAATTACTGAATCAGGATAATTGAAGGGATAGATGCAATTTGAAATTCTTCTTATCTCACACTCCATCTCTATGTGGTTGTAGAATAGTTTGATGCTGGTGAACTGTGTTGCATTTGAGCTTCCCTATGTTTTTATCAATACTTCTTGATGCATACAAATGCAACTCTAGTATGCTTATGTCAGTTCTTCCTTTTATATCATGAAGACTTAAATAATAGTACATCCTCCAGGTCACCCGTTCGTAACTTCTGTTTACTTGTCATAGACTTAGACGACAAGTTGGTTCTGGTTGATTTATTTCCCTGACAATTCTTGACTGACTAACTTGATTCAGTTATGTACTTGCATAACTGGACCAATATTCTGAGTTAATTTGCATGAAAAATTACTGCCAATCCTCCTGGGAAGATCAAGGTGGCTGAATTACTGGATTGTAATTTTTGAAGATGTGGCTTTACTATAATGTCATATTTTTTTTTTTGGTATCCCTTTCCCATTTTGATGCCATTTGCATAACTTCATCTGATTTGTAACGTGTTGCTACAGGAAGGACGGACAAGACACCCATGAGGAACTGCAGAGGAGGAACCTCCGCGAGGAGTTGGAAGAGCGCGAGCGGAGGCATTTCTCGTCAAAGGATAAGGCCTACAAGGGTAAATGGTTTTTTGATCATTGTTTTGTCATACATCTTTAACTTTCATGCGAGTGCATGTTGTTTCATTCGTCAGTAATTTGTTTTTGTATAACACTTATTTCTATACATTTGCAGAAGACCGAGACCACCATAGGAAGGGAGGCCATCTTCTGCTGGAAGGTGAATCCTACCTCCTTTTTGATGAATGGTTCAAATAGAACAGTGTATATAGCATATTCTGTATGCATACTCAGTCACCTAACTTAGTCATTTACAGGGACAAAGAGGGAGTTTGAAGACCGCATCATTCCACGCAATGCAGATGCTGATGATGCTGATGTGGAAGTCAAAAGTGACGATGAGAGGTTTGTACTTTTGGCAAGTATATTTAGGTTGAACATGGCAAATGCTAGCTATAGTATAGTGCCCACTGGGTCCATTCAATGATTGCATGCATGATATGTGACTTTGTGGAAATGTTACTTGTGATTAGCTATGGGGCCTGTGGGAGTGGAGTTTTTTTGTTGGTGGGGATGGGTGTGGAAAAGGTGTCTTCATTGTTTGTGTAACTCAAGTCTTTGTATATACATATGTCTTTGCATGTGTGCGCATTGCAATTAATAGGTTTTTCATTTAGATTCCTTTTTTTTTTTTTTTGTTTGCCCGCTATCCTTGGTTTTGAAGTGACTAGTTTTACTTTGTTAAAAATTGCTAAATAATTCATTATCTTTTCCATGTTAGATACCTTTGGTTTCTAATATATGTTGCTGTTGAAATCACTATCATTATTTGCAAAAAATGTGCTAAATTATCAATATTGTATGGTTAGTGATGATGAGGATGATGATGATGAGGATGACACAGAAGCTCTTTTGGCTGAGCTTGAACAGATAAAGAAAGAGAGAGCTGAGGAAAAACTCCGAAATGTAAGTTCTCTTCTCTTCATTCAGAAATGCATGCGCTCTAGAAGTCTTTTTGTATTTCTTGAGTAGATTGAACAGTAGTTTCGATTAATAAATATTTTGGCATTTTTAATTGAAGCCCTAAGTGACCACTTATTGGTTGTTAATATTAGAACCATGGTCTCCTATGCTGTGGTGTTGCCTTAAAATCCGAACTTAATACCTCTTAATGCCTACATAAATGCTGAGAGCATGGTGGAGGTACATATACTAATGTCGAAATGCGTAGGTTTCTTGCATATTTATGGATGTGGGTTGTGCTTTTGCAGGAAAGGCAACAACAACAAGAAGAACTAAAAGCCAAGGAGGCAGAACTGTTACGAGGAAACCCTCTGCTTAATACTCCAACCTCCTTTAATGTGAAAAGAAGGTTGGTTTTTTGTGGAACTGATCCCCACCCTGTAGTTTTGCCATTCTTCTGAATTGAATATGTCATATTTCTAATTATCATTTGCTCAGGTGGGACGACGATGTGGTTTTCAAGAACCAGGCTCGTGGTGAAACCAAGACTCCCAAGCGCTTCATCAATGACACCATCCGAAGTGACTTTCATCGGAAATTTCTCCAGAAATATATGAAGTAACTCCACTATTTGAGCAAAACTGCAGCCAGATATAGGAAGCCTATTGTGAAATCCTAGGAATTTCTGGGTTCCTGATCCTTGTATGTAGCAAGAGGCAGCAGTAATTGTGCTGTGTTGGAATTTGGCTAGAAATGAATATGTAACATCATCAGTGGACAGATCATATTGTGTGTGAAACTGACAAGTATTAATTTATCTTATGGATGGATTTATACTATCTGCTCTGCATTTTGTCAGGACCCTGTCACAAGTGCATGTTCATATCTTTCATTGATATAGTGTCCAGTAGTTGGTGCTTCAGTCACGATTCTCTTCTTTCATGTGGGGAGTTTCAAACATAATTAGGCTATCATATTCTCACAAGACATCCAAATAGCAAAGCTCACGTGCAAATTGGCGGGGTTAAAGAGGTTATTCTCCTTTGCAATTGGCGGGGTTAAAGAGGTTATTCTCCAGCAAAGGTATCGAAAAATATTTCTTAGATCTAAGTTTAATTTATTTATAATCATCGGTTCCATATTTTAACCCCGGGTTTCTTGGAGGAATGAGACATTGTGCAGGTGAAAAACAAAAAAGGGAAGCCCAGTTGGTTTGTTAATCTTATATAGCTAGTGAAGATCTGTCACTGATATTAGCTCCAGTCTGGATGTACCTCAGAGATTGCTGGGATAGACCAAGTCATCCTCTAATGCTAAAAAACTTAAAACATTAATCGATATAAATAAACAAGAGAAGCTAGGAACAGATTAGGTGAATTGGAAAAATAACTTTGTTGTGCAATAAGAGGATCAATAGACTGGTATAGAGAACCCCAGCCACTATAGACTATTGAGTATCACCTGCATTCTAGGCTGCTTATATACTGTTTTCCTTGCTTCTTACATTACCTACAGCTCAAAAAAGAAAGAAATGTTTAATGAGATGATTGAATCTAAATGACCTCTCTCTCTCTCTCTCTCTCTCTCTCTCTGACACACACACACAGTAACTAATGAACACTTCTGTGTACATGATAAATCATAGAACTAGACAAATCTGTAAAACAAATACATAGCAATGTACAATTTCCTTTAAACAAGCTGCCAACAACCAAGATATCATTTACACGCTCACAAACAGTAAAAGAATGAAGAAAAAAAGAGAGAAAAACAAACACTCCATGAACAATTAGAATGAGACTATAACAACACAGCTTGAAAAAATGTGTTGGTGCAGGGAGGCACAAGACCACACTGGCGAAACTACTCGTGTGCTTGAACCACTGATTTCCCATCCAACCAGCTCAACTAAGGTGCATGGTCTCTTCAACAATCGCAAACTTTCTTTTTCCTGTCGAAGAAGACATTGAAAACTTACTTCCTACTTGTTACTTCCCTTGGGTTCATCCAAAACAAATTCTTGATACAAATCCTTAAGCCCAATCACAACAGTAGTTATCAGCGGCCCCATTATCGCTCCCTGCAAATGAAGACACATGCAACATAAGTCAAATGTCCACAACAACCAAATACATAAAATTTCCATGACATCACACAATACAACGTATTTTATAAAACTGACAGCAGAGGTTGCTAAATGAACAACATAAACTGTAAATCAAAATCATCAAGGAAACATAAGCATTATTTGATCACTGTCACTTTTGATATGTTACTGTGAGGAATTAATTGTTTACTATTCTTTTCCTTCTTAAGCAAGAAGTGCATATGGAAAAGACGCTTCCCAGACGACAAACTCCTTGACATCTAAGAAAAACCTAATCATCTGAATTAAAGACCATAAACATTAGGGATAAAAATACAAAGAGCCTCATTGACATTGGACTAGTTACACTTCACCCCTCTTTTGATAAGTTACTTCACTTTATTAGCCTTTTCTTCATCCTCTGAAAGAAAAAAACTCATACCCACCGGTCTCTAGGCAACACAAAACAAATTAAATGACTAAACTACCCCTAATACTAAAATAACTAAATATACTCTAACATCCCTCCTCAAACTCATGATGTGCTAGTAGAGAACATCAAGAATTTGCCAAGCAGAAGACAAAAGCGCGTGATTGCGTAGACTTTGTAAGAAAATTTGCCAACTACATAGTGGAATGAAGAAAGGAGAAAGAGATAGTGTCCAACTGAAGGTGGTGGTGCACAAAGTGGCAATCAATCTCAAAATGCTTCGTGTGCTCATGAAATACTGAGTTGTAAGCAATCTGATTAGCACTGGTTTCCGTTGTTAATGGGATTTGGATAAAAAAATGGCTTTGATACCATGTTAACTTTAATCAAAATAAGAAAAGATAGAGGGGGAAAAGAGAAATATCTTATTGCCTAATTGACATTGTTCCAGCATGCTTAATAGAATACACAATAGAGAGCTTATATATTAGGGCAACACAAAACACAAAACAAATTAAATGACTAAACTACCCCTAATATTAAAATAATTAAATATACTCTAAAAATAAGCACTTACACTTTAACTACTTTCTCTCTACAAATTTTTCCTTCCATTGTTTTCTCTTTGAAGTAAAATTCTACCATCACCACCGGCCACCACCATGCCACCACCCACCCTCCAATCCCGCCTCTTAACGTCATCACCCCCTAAACCCACCTCCCACCATCGCAAACAAACCCAACCCAAATCACGAACATCCTCCATGAGATTTCCACCACTGCTGTTGATTATTTGGGGTTCTTTTCATTTTCTCACAAAACAGGCAAAAAAAGAAAAGGAAAAAAGGACAAGGATGGGAAAAGCACAAAACAAAGATCATCCAGCATGATTTAGTCTTATAGTCAAGAAGTTTTATTATCTCACTAATTCAAGGGATCAAATGTTACAAGTAAAATTATTTAGTTTCATTACATTGATCAGTACAAAACTTCTTCCTACATGTCTCTTTCACGACATTAAAAACTGTTAAAGAGTCACACTTCTGAATGAGAGAGCCCAACATTTCAATCTTCGTATTCCAAGTAGCAGCACTTCTCTCCTACCATTTCCCTGTCACATGCAAGAAAAATTACCTACCTAATCTCAGAGATGCAATGCTATATCTGGCTGCTGGCATGAACCAATCTGCAAGCTAGAACTAAATGAGCTTGGAGCCTGAAATCTAACATTCAATTCGGGTGGGATTGGAAGAGTATACTGTATATGGTGTGGTGGATAACTACCAAGATGGTTTCTCAGATTACCCAACATCAGGTCGCATATGTGAATTGGGGCTTTCATGTAGGACTAGTGAATCCCAACACACACACACACACACAAAAGGTCAGAATTGTTGGTGATAATGGCTGGTGGTGGTCTGGTGAAGGTCAAATAGTAATTGAAAGGGCTCAGCCAAAATATAGTAAGTAATTGAATGCTTGGTTGATGAGTGGACTGCTTCCTATAATGAGTGATGACACAGTAATGACATTGAAAAAAAAGAAAATGAGGGTCATGTTAGATATATTGGCAATAACTGTTAATTCTGTCATGTTTGCATTATATCAATTAGTTCAGATGGCTTGATATCATGAAAGAATGTACAAGGGATGAAGTGCAACTAGCTCAAAGTAGAACACTGTTTTTGTCTATTTAACCCTCGACTCTAATTAGCTTTTCAGGGATGCAGCAAAAGAACTATGCATAAAGAAAGCTTGACACCTTAAATAGTCATAAATGACATTCCTTGACACGAGGTAAGAAGCATGAAAAGAAAACACTAGCATCGGAAATATTCAGAGGTGAAGTTTGTGTTGGATCACAACAAAATTAAAATGATTAATTTGGCATTTACCTCTAGTGCAGAGGGGAACAATGTCATTCCACCAATAATGCTGAGCCCAGTAAGATATGCACTATGACCAGGAATATCCTCTTGGATTTCAGTAGTCCCATAATCCATAAGCACAAGATGAATAATGGACAAGCTGATGGCCAATATATATCTACCTTCCAGCACCAATTGCAAAGCCGCTGGAATTGTTGAGAGCCATGAGGGAAAGATCGGAAACAAAGGGCTGATGAATGCAAGTATGGTAGACATGTACAAGAAGTGTATTGAGTATAGTTTAAATAAGAGCCAAGTGAGACATCCCTGAAAGAATGCAATTTCAGCAGTTGCCAACAGAACCCCCGAAATAGCTTTATCAAGGACCTCAACACATCGAGTCCTTGCAGATTGTGAAATTGGAAGCATACACATCACTTGCTCTGTTACTCCACCTGACTCTGATGTGATAAGATAATACAAAACCCAGAAGAAAATCATCGATTGGGACACAAAATTGAAAAGACCTGCAGCTCCAGAGACAATGGAATTGCCAATCACAAACACCACTTTCACACTACCACCTAGAACAGATTTACTGCTAGCCAATACACTTTGCATCACATCCATTCCTTGAACAGCATACCCTTTTGCCTTCTCAACCAAATCCTCCCTGGTGATCAGCAATTCCCTAAAGATTGCATCAACTTCTGTATAGATCTGCCCCCATTCACGATCACTAATCCTCTTCCTCAAACTCAAAATCTTCTCAGTGTATGGGGAGGGGGACATCATAGCCGTGGAGCGCTCAGAAGAGTTTGCTGCTGGGGTGACCACAAAATGCTTTATTCCGGTGACAAATTCCGTCATATTATACTGCATTGCCAAACTGTCAATTTGCTCAGAGACAGTCTCATACAACTTGGTACTGTACATATCCACCATCCCAGGCACATCATTTTCATCCATCCATTTCTTAACACCAATTTTCTCCGCATAATTACTTTCTTGTACATGGGATTTCAGTGCAAATACTGCATCTTTCCCCTCAACTCCAATCTTATAAGAGAAGAAAATCAATCCAGCCAAAGACCCCACAATCATTCCAACAATCAATCCAACAGCCACTATGGTTTTTAATTTTTTCAATATTCCTCGCGTAAAATATGAGGAAATTGGACTACGACGAAAACTCTGACTCCTAAACGATGATACCGCAGACATAGTTGATTCAACACTACTAGAGGTGAAAATGAAGCCCAATGCAAGAAGTGCTATAGACCCAATACCACCAACGTGTTCATAAGCCATCACAAACACCCAAAAAGACACAAGCCACCTGAGCAAAATCGAAAACCCGCTTCGATTCCGCCTGATAGTATTGGATTTCTTTTGACGAAGAAGAACCCGGAGTAAAACATCCTTGATATCAACAAGGGTACCAACAAAAACCCTGAATATAGCTATGGGTACAGCCAATACAGTTTCTGTGAGGCCTAAGTTCAAGGGTTCATACCAAAACGCAACCAGGGTTTGTTGAATTCCTCTCAAAGGGATAGAACAGAGCACAGCCCATTGTATAGGCCTCAAATACTCTTCCAGTAACTTACAGACCCCATAAAGTAGAAAGATTGTGAAGGCCAGACCAGCATGGGCCATGGCTATGTACATGGCGAGACGTACCTGGGGGTCTCCAGAGAGGGAACTGTGATCTGGGTCTTGGGTGTTGGGCTCCGAGGATGATGGCGCGTGGGATTCCGGCGACGGCGCGTGATTCTGGGGAGACGAGTCTGGTTTGCGGATGGAGGCCGATCGGAACATGTCTTGCCACGGAGGGGATGATGAGCTTGATTGGGACTTGGGGTCCGAATATGGTACCAGCTCCATTTGACACAAGTTCTACACTACAGAGAAAAAGAGAGTTCAGAGAGAGAAACCTCCCTCTCAAGAACTCCCAATAAGTGTCAGATGAGAATCTCAATAGTGTTTTAGATTCTGCTGAACAGGGGAGAGACAGAGAGAGTGAAGGAGAGAGACAAAAAAAAACAGGGATATCTGACACGGGGGAGTTCTGAATTTGGTATAGAATGGTTGGAAATTACAAGTAAGTTTTATTCTTTTTTTATTTTTTTGTTTAAGGTGACGGTGTTAAAACTAATTTATCCGTACTTTAATTAATTTTTTTTATTTAATTAAATGATCATGTTAAAATTAAAATATTTATAAAGAATAAATTTATTATAATATAATTTTAAAAAATTATTAAAATTTAAACGTATAAATTTACAACTCATGAATTATTACTTGAATTACTTTGAGGAAACGTTTTGGAATCACCTAAATCTCGACGTGATTGTCTTATTTTTGATAAAATTTTAAAAAAATTAATTAAAATATAAATTAATTAGAATATCTCTAATAATTAAGAAAAAAAAATTAAAAAAGAATGTGGTTGTGGTTGTCCAATGGGACTTTTGACTGGTTCTTATCTGTCGGCTATTTGTGTAGAAACAGTTGTTACCATGGAGGGTCCACACAACGTGTAAAGCTGTTTTCCAATCATGGTAGCTTCTTTTTTTTGTTTTTTTTTGGGGTGGGGTTTTGGCTGGGCGGGGGACATTATAAGTTCTACTGTAATGACCAACATGCCCTTGTGTTTTATGTAGCCAAACAACAGATCAAGTGTAAAATCCAACAACTACCCCATTTGTTTCTGATAATTGGTCAATTTCCCCCCTCATTTTTTCTGAAACCACGGTTATTTCTTTTGGTTTTGAAAGTACTTTGACCTATTGCTCCTTCTGTTTGTTTCACTCTCAGAACCGTTGGGAATGATATAACATTTAGAAAATGCTATATTGCCCAACTTGTATTCCAAAAAATCCTATCTTAAATGAATTTATACCCTCACACACCTCATATTCTACAAAAAAAAAGTTGATTTATTGTGGTTCACGAAATGAAATGTGAAGGTATCATCTCATTTGAGATACAAGTTGGGAAAACATATCATTTCTCGTAATGTTTTAACCAAAATTCCAAAGAAACTCGAAGTAATTTGAAGTTTAAAGCAGTAATATTAAATGAGGATTTTTTTTTAGTATCATTTTAAAAAATAAAAATTATTTTTATTTTTTTTAAGTGAGAAAGGAGGATGTGATACTTTATTTTTATTTTTTAAGAGAGAGAGAAAATGAATGGATGTGAGTAAATATGAGTTGACTTTTGAATATTTTTTATTTGTTTTTAAAATTTTTGATTTTTGAGTTTCTAATGTTATTGATTGAAATGTAGGTTCAAATTATTGAAATTATATTTTTTTAATTGGGCTTAAATTTTTTGGGACTTTTTTGTAAGGCCTAAAATTTTTATGGATTAAAATTTTTTATGTAGACTAATTTTTATGTATCTAAAATTATGAGAAATTTTAAAAATTTGGACTCTAAAGTCCACACTTTTTTTTTTAATACTGTTGGGTCGGGCCTGATTCCAAGAACTGTATAACTTAAAAGAAATAATATGACACTAAATAAAAAAGTCCAAATAAGCTGTTATTCTATTTGAACTCTAAATTTAATCCTAAAAATTGATCAGGGCAGCATTACTGATGTTGAATAACTAAAAGATCCCCCCTCCATCGAAAATTGATAACAATATGGCATGATATACGGAGAATGTTGACGTCAATTCACCCTCGACTACTACTGATGAAATTTCTAGTCGTATAAGGATAGGAATGAGAAGGAACATCAATTTATTGCTAAAAACATGTACCATTTGTGAAAAAAAAAAAATCATAATATCTGAATGCAACCATGCTCATATTTTTCATTCTTACAAATAATATGTTTCACATTTGCATTCAATATTTCTTGTGTTTTTAACAAATAATATGCTTTGATCATATTTTTTATTTGTCCTAAATGTAATCACTTTTAGATAAATGATCGGTTTACCTTCGTTACGATTTTATTGTTTTAAAACATTTATCATATATTTCTAAATATGTTTGTTTTTCAGAGAAATTGATGGTTAACTTGTTTAGCGTATATATAAATTAGCCTTATGGCCCCCTCAATGCACGAGATATATATTCTTTTTATTTTTTATTTATTTTAATCAATTTTTTTCTTTCACCTTCCCACTTAAAAGTGTAAATTAAAAAAAAAACTAAATTATTGAATAGTAAAAAAAAATTAATACAAATAAATTTGAAAAGAATAGTGGGTAGTTAATGGAGAGTTTTGGGATAATTACGAAAGATACGTGATATAATGTGATTGGAGGAAGACTTAGTATGATAATTAAAAAAAAATTAAATTCTAGAAAATTAGGAAGTGCAGAGCAAAGGCTTCTCAAGCCTTCTAATTATAAGTTATTTATTATATCTATATAATAAAATAGCTAAGAATGTTTGTTTTGAACTTTTTTGCGGCTCAGATTGCTGGACGATTCTTGATCCAACGGTCCTCATCATAAATTTTCCAAACACTCATATCTCTCATCTAACTCTCTGCCATTATCTCATACTAACTAATACAAAAGACTCATATGTATTATCTAACTCTACTCTGCCATTTTTTTTTGGTGTTTATTTGGTTCGTTATTAATGGTTTGGTTGATAGCATTAGTTATGCATTCCTTTGGTGTATGGTTGGTGATTTGATTATTTATGTAAGGCTATGTGATAAAATTGAGGTTTTTTTATTTTTTATCTAGGTTGCTCAGAATTTTTCTCAGATTTGTAGTTTACTTTAATCACTTGATTTGTTGGTTTTTCGTATCGAAATTATAATCTTTTGGTGGAAAAATTAATTGTTTTTCGTTGATATTGTTAGGTTTGAACATGTTTTTTATTGCGTAGTGCCTGCAGGCACACGTAATAACTAGTATATACGTATTATCTCTAGAATTCTGTTTTCATTTTCTTATTTGCAAGGGGGGTGCACTATCCTTAATGGTTTTAACACCAAAAACAAATGGAAGAGGCAAACTAAAAAATATTTTCAAAGTCAGAGGGAGTGATTGTAATTTGAGAAAAGTGAGTGGGCACGTTACAAATTACTAGAAAATAAAGCAGACATATTGTATTTTACTCGCCAGCAAACTGCCCAATGCATTATTTTACTCGCCAATGAACGGCGGACGGCCCATGCCATGCATTATTGTGGATTTGGGGCCTACATTTTGGACGGTACATGTGGACACGTGGAAACACTTAGAAATTGGATTTGGATTCCAGACCAATGTTTCGAGGACTTGTCTCCTGTTCTAAAAAAATAAAATTTCGATATTATATTAATTTTTATTATATTTGTGAATATTTTTATTATATTTATAAATATTTTTTACCACCGTTGTAGTATATAATTTTCTTAACAATGATAAAAACAATCATAACAATGGTAAATCATGTACAAAAGTGATAAATTATTTTTTACCGAAGAAAAGTAATAAAAATAGTTATCATAACAGTGATAAAAATACCAACAGAAGTGATAATTTTTTTGATTATAAAATAACTTACAAAAAATGTAAAAATATCTATTAAAATAGTAAAATTTGAAGGTATAATACCGAATTTTTTTTTGGATAGCGTAATGAAGTCCATGTTTCAAATGTCACTGGTTTAGCACTAATTATATGCTATATTAGCATTTGGTCAATTTTTTTGAATTAGTTAAACTAACAATTAATTATAATCACCTTTCCAAGACTAATTGAATATTATTTCATGTATCAAACTGATATTTTTTTAAGTTGTCAAGATTCTTATTTTTCTTATCAATAATGTTATTTAGACTTAATTTCTTATCACGATTTCTTCACCTAATCTATCACAACCACAACCATTGGATTAGTTGGATAAGTGTTTTGAGTGACTGAATCATTGCTTACCTTCTCTTTCATCTACAACTTTCATTGATAAGNATTTGATTATTTATATAAGGCTATGTGATAAAATTGAGGTTTTTTTATTTTTTATCTAGGTTGCTCAGAATTTTTCTCAGATTTGTAGTTTACTTTAATCACTTGATTTGTTGGTTTTTCGTATCGAAATTATAATCTTTTGGTGGAAAAATTAATTGTTTTTCGTTGATATTGTTAGGTTTGAACATGTTTTTTATTGCGTAGTGCCTGCAGGCACACGTAATAACTAGTATATACGTATTATCTCTAGAATTCTGTTTTCATTTTCTTATTTGCAAGGGGGGTGCACTATCCTTAATGGTTTTAACACCAAAAACAAATGGAAGAGGCAAACTAAAAAATATTTTCAAAGTCAGAGGGAGTGATTGTAATTTGAGAAAAGTGAGTGGGCACGTTACAAATTACTAGAAAATAAAGCAGACATATTGTATTTTACTCGCCAGCAAACTGCCCAATGCATTATTTTACTCGCCAATGAACGGCGGACGGCCCATGCCATGCATTATTGTGGATTTGGGGCCTACATTTTGGACGGTACATGTGGACACGTGGAAACACTTAGAAATTGGATTTGGATTCCAGACCAATGTTTCGAGGACTTGTCTCCTGTTCTAAAAAAATAAAATTTCGATATTATATTAATTTTTATTATATTTGTGAATATTTTTATTATATTTATAAATATTTTTTACCACCGTTGTAGTATATAATTTTCTTAACAATGATAAAAACAATCATAACAATGGTAAATCATGTACAAAAGTGATAAATTATTTTTTACCGAAGAAAAGTAATAAAAATAGTTATCATAACAGTGATAAAAATACCAACAGAAGTGATAATTTTTTTGATTATAAAATAACTTACAAAAAATGTAAAAATATCTATTAAAATAGTAAAATTTGAAGGTATAATACCGAATTTTTTTTTGGATAGCGTAATGAAGTCCATGTTTCAAATGTCACTGGTTTAGCACTAATTATATGCTATATTAGCATTTGGTCAATTTTTTTGAATTAGTTAAACTAACAATTAATTATAATCACCTTTCCAAGACTAATTGAATATTATTTCATGTATCAAACTGATATTTTTTTAAGTTGTCAAGATTCTTATTTTTCTTATCAATAATGTTATTTAGACTTAATTTCTTATCACGATTTCTTCACCTAATCTATCACAACCACAACCATTGGATTAGTTGGATAAGTGTTTTGAGTGACTGAATCATTGCTTACCTTCTCTTTCATCTACAACTTTCATTGATAAGTTTGTGTTTGTACATACAGGCTACTGTAAGAAGAGTCTGAAAGTTAAAACCTGTCCCTAGTCCAAAACCTTTAGACACACCACCTGAAAAATAAAGATTTAAGCTGAGAGAGAGAGAGAGAGAGACATTCATATATACCTGATGATTATCAGAGCCAGTGTTGTGGCTTGATTGTGCATTCCCACCAGCTGGACTTAGCTGCATTGGACTGTAACTCTCGTGGCACGAACCGGCTGGTAACCGGAAAGAAACAGAACGGAGTGTCATGAGGTCTTTCGGAAGGTTTGAGCTCGGCATTCGAAAAGAAGCTGATCGGAACATGTCCTGCCATGAGAGGTCCGACCCCGAGGACCCGGAATTATATTCAAGCTTATTACCAGGCTTTCGAAAGGAAGCTGATCGAAACATGCCTTGCCATGAAAGATCCGAGGAGTTGGAATTAAATTCAAGCTTATCACTTGCAATTTGTCCCATTGTGTGATAAGCTCCACAGATTATAGAGCTACTTTTTTTTTTTTTCCTTCCTGCTGAATTGTATGAAAAGGGTGTGTATCACTGCGTGTATATATATATATATATATATAAAGAGAGAGAGAGAGAGAGAGAGAGAAGCTTCCCTGAAACTTCTCAAATTGCACCTACGACAGCAAGTTCAGTAGAGGATGTTGTTTTATAACTTTTGTTGCAGTCTTTATATGTCTCTTGACCATTATATATAAATAAACCTGATTAGTGACATAAGCCGGGTGTGAAATAGAAAAGGATTTTATGTGAAGGCATGACCAGCTCCCATGTGATCTATTAATAGTTTGTTCTTTCTACGGTAACCTGATTAAATCATCTAACTTGAGGATCATATGTTTGTAAAGTATCTCAAACATTGTTTAAATTAACAAACACAAGGTCACGGATTCGAATTTTACCTTTCTCCCTCCGGTAATAATTTCAAACAGTAACCAAAAAAAAAAGTCAGACAGTAGGTATATGGGTATCTGCAACTTTATAGAACTAAACAACCTATCCCAAATTTGGCATATTTGGTAAGGGGTAATATAGTAATTTTATCACCTTTCAGAATATTGCAAGTTTGCCATTAGTATTTGTAGCTCTCATACTATATAGTTACACTTGGGGTAGTCTTTTTTTGAATTCTTGTATTTTGCTCTTTTTATAGTGGATTTAGTGTGACTTCATGATTTTTTTCGTGGGTCTCGGGTTTTCCCATGTAAATTTAGGTGTTTAGGGAAGTTAATTCAAAACAAATCTTCATTTCTTGGTGAATGGGTTGACCTCCAGCCCTTGATGTATGAGTTTAAAGATGAGATTACTAACTATGACCTCACTTCATCTACGACGATGCATGGCTACCCACAAGAGCTGCCATGCAAGTTTGATCATATAATAAGCTTCACGAGATGGGGACAGGCTTTTTTAAAGAATATCTAGTTTACTATAGTTAAAATTAGGTAGGCTGACATAGGACTAACTAAGAATTCACTTGAGAAAATAAATATATATGTGAACAAATCAGTTTTGATGATCTCATTGACATTGGCCGACATACTTCCTTTGAAGGGAAAAAAATCAACGGCACCCACTTGGTATCTTACATAAAATATTCGAGATATGTAACGAATTGAGATAAATTCATTATCCAATAAGGCCTGAAAGAAGTTTAGGATCAAAGCAAATTGTAGGAGTCACATTTTGCTTGACAATTTGAACCAATCATAACCGATCATACTTTTTTTTTTTTTTTCATTCAACGAGTATTCGAGTTAACTTACGTGTATTTCGATTAATTTTCTTTTTAGTTCAATCAAAGACATGTCATTCACGTTGAAACTAGAGTATTAATAAGGGATATTTATTCCTATCTCAAAAAATTGTAAAAATTTGAACTCAAAACGTCTGATTTTACAACTCTTTTTTATTATTATTTGAACTACCCCTCGTGTTAAGTTAGATCATACTCAAAGCTAGATAAAAGGGGCCTCATTTTGCCGGAGTATGACTTCAACTCAAGCTCTTCTCTCATGCTCAGAAGTTTCTGTTGAACTGCGGTTGAATATTAGTCTAAACTTAATGAGTTATGATCGAATCAAGTTTAAACATTCTCAAACATTGGTCAAAACATCCCTACCCACCTATCATTCCAGCACTTGGTTTTGATTTATTTTTGGATGTTCTTTTGAACGGTCAGAATATCCGAACTAATTTACGCGCATGCTTTAGAACAAACATTTTACTTGTAGCACATAAAAAAATTTGAGTTAAGAGATTCCAAAAAAAACTACAAAAAACTCATATAACATTGATAACATTCTGTTGCATTCTCTCTCTCTCTCTCTTTCCTCTGCAATAAAAGAGACACAACATTGCTTTCTGACAAGTATCAAGTGACAATTCAAAGATGGGAGGTGTTAATTTTTCTGCGAAGACAAATGTAAGCAAAGAAGCGATAACCAAGAGCCATGGCCAACAATACCCAAACTTCTTGTAAGCCACCGTTTAAATTTACAGTGTCAAACGAAGGTGAACTCTGCAGTGTCCTGCAACCTCCTCTGCTTTCACACTCATACAATTCATCTCCTGAATATTGCACTTTCAGCAGGAGCCTAAAGCCATAGAACATGAAGGATACGTACTTCATCCACTGCATGAATTTTGGTATGTGCTGCAATAGAAACCAACATATTGTAAGCCGATATATAGTTGTCATCGACACTGAATCGACTGAACATGGCTTATACACGACACAAATTTTACTGTACACAACTATAAGTGGGTTTGGTTGGGTATAGAATAAGTGACTCTTGACACGACACCCACACCTTTAGATGACTATAATACATGACACGACCCATTAATAGTCTTTTAACTTAAATCTTATCTCATGTAGCAGTAAAGATTCATGACATCCATATAAATTTCCAAAGGCTTCATGTCAAGTGCAACTATCCATGGAGCAATGAAACTAAAGCAGCACAGATATATAGTCTTTTCATTACTAAACTAAGAGTTTGATCTTGTACATTTGAATACCTGAACATAATAACCTCCTGTGAGAAGGAACAACATTAGTACCATAGAAGCAATCATCCCTGCCCTTTTAATACTCATTACTGCAGCTCCAAAGAGCTCTCCTGCCCCCTAATCACAAAAAAGAGCAATTAAATTTTGTTTAGAATTCGGGAAGGAAAGAACTTTTTATCTCGACCGTGATTGCACAAAAGTCAATAATTTTCATTCAGCTGACACTAAAAAGGTAATAAAACTTACTTGGCTTGTAATAGCTATCAATAGTATTGCAGACAATGTCATGAAGAAGCACTGGACTGTTCTCTTAAAGCCAGCCATGAAGTACAGAATGCACATAAAAAGAGTAGGATACAGAACATGTGCCACCATGTCACACAAAGTGCTACACACATAATATACACTTAATCTGTACATATCTGATTTCCTTTCTTTCACCAAATAGAGCTTCTCAAATGGGAACACATATACCGCTCCGAATATTGATGAAGATGTCCAAAAGATACAGACATAGAACATCAAACCAATCTGCAATTGAGGGTCAAATGAATCACCTTTTTATTTTGCAAAGGTTTAGTCCCAATTAGTAGGACATTAACTACAATTTGTTGTTTAAAATAGCAGGCGGTTTTACCTGATCTCTGAGTTGAGCCTCAGTTTTGGTGTCTGATTTCCACCAAAGAAGGCCTAACAACACGGCTACTCCAAGTGCTTGAGCCAGTCGTAGCTTATCAAAGTAATCTCTCCATCTCTCTTTAAATGTTCTCTTACATAGTATCATGAATTGTTCCCACCAACTCATTGTCCAATCCTTCTTGACCTGAATGGCTAATTGGAGATGGTCTGGTGTCTTTGCTGCTTGATGATTCTCTGCTTTTTCTTTTGGCTCTAATTCAATCTTGTATTTCTGCTGCAGATACTACTATACCGAAAACAATGATGTGAATGGGAGTATGAAAGGAACATTTCATAATCAAAAATGACAAACAGAGTGAGAGAACTAATGGAGAATGAAAAGCTCACTCTTATTATGACCCCCTCATATTCAGAAGTGCTTTGAGGTGCCGGTAAATCTTCAGGAACACTAATATCGTTCACTTGTCCAGTTGCTAAATCCAGCAAGAATTCTGCAGGGTTCATAGCTATCTCTGGAGAGAATCTTAGAGACGAGAAGTAAACAATCGATTCTCTGGCCTTCCCACAATACACAGGGTACCCTTCTGATATCAACAAAACCTTGTCAAACATGTGAAACATCCTGCTTGAAGGCTGGTGGATCGTCGTAATTATTGTTCTTCCTGCCTGTATGCCCATCAAATACAACCTTTAGTACATTTTTTTTTTGGATTCGTACCTGAATTAGTGTCAAATTTTGTTATTGGTAGTAATTCAATCCGAAAGTAGCTTAGATCCTCAAATTTTGTGTAAATATTCAATCCATAACACTTGAATCATATGTTGTGACTCAGAAATATTTTGAGAAGTACTGAATTCTGCAATATCAGCACTGAACAAACATGGTGCAGTGTAAGGAGTACTACTAGTTTGCAGGATTTGGGCAGGAGTGCACAGTCTCATACTGTTATTCTCACAGAGTTCTCTACCTTAGCAACTCCTTGAAGGATCTGAAGGAGTTTGGTTGCAGAGGTCGAATCAAGTCCTGAAGTTGGTTCATCAAGCAACAGCAATGAAGGATCAACAAGAATTTCATATCCTATGCTGGTTCTTTTTCTTTCTCCCCCGGATATGCCTTTAACAAATGCCCCTCCTATTCTTGTGTGACGACATCTGTGTATGTAGGGAATTCAGAAACACAAGATTATAACAATGACATTGAGTTTGTTCACATTACAAAGCTTCATAATCATATGCAAACGTATAAGTATAGTTTTATACAAACCTTTCAAGGCCTAATTCCTTAACAATCATCTCGACTCTTTCATGTTTTTGCCTTCGGCTCATGCTGCTTGGAAGTCTTAAAAATGCAGCGAAAACCATTGTTTCCTCTACTGTCAACTGTGGAAAGAGCACATCATCTTGTGTCACAAATCCAATCCTGAAAAGCGATCAACATAATATCTTAAACTGATTCGAAAATATATATCCCAAAAGGCATTAGGAAAGATATCCTGATGGATTTATAGAATCAGCTAACCTCCTCTTAAGAGCTGCATTGTATGGGATGTCATTGTAAGTGATGGTTCCTTTAACGTTTTCGTGTAACCTTCCCCCTATTATCTTTAACAACGTTGTTTTCCCACTGCCAGAAGGCCCCATTAAAGCAAGGATTTCCCCCGGACGAATACTTCCTGTTATACCTTTCAATATCTGCTTGTAATTATCTTGATCCATGTTCAGTTGTGAGGCTACCTTCGACACAACTGCCTTCACTGGGTTGCTGGAGGCTGCTAGGTTAATTTTAACCTTATATTCCACATCTTCAAACTGCATTTTAAACAGAAGTAGAAAAAAAAATAGTCAGGATAAGACTTTGTTGAGTTGAGTTAATTTGAACCGGGAAACCTCATAAGATAGACTACCTTGAGAAATACTGGAAGGGGGCGATCTTTACTGTTATACGGTGTCTCGTCCTCTATATCAATCTCTGAGCTCCTATTTCTGAGGTAGGCTTGAGACATGAACTCTATGTTATGACCAAAGCCATTGCTCCCTGCAATTTGCATGGAACCCATTGTTGGAGGGGACAGTGACAAGTCTTCAATCTGATCTTCTCTTCCTGTTTCCATTGGGACTAATAATCGAAAACTTGAAGCTCCGTCTTCTTTAATGGGGATTCGTAATCAACTATTACAAACCAAAAGCTTGCCTATATAGTGAGGAAGGATGTTAGTTGTTGAGCCACATGCTTTTTATGCCTACCCTTTGTAACAAAGGACTAGTTTTAGTTATGACACACCCTTGGTACTTCATTGACTAGCCGAGTTAATACGTTAAAAACACGATTAGGAGATCTCAAACTTAAGTCGACTAAATTCTTTTCTTGACAATATATGTTAAGTTCGAGTTTCAACTACAACTTACTCGATGACTTTGTCTCATTTAAATCCTAGCTTGGATTAGGATTTACCAATGGTTCAAATACTATATTTTGCACTTTTTTCAGCGATAAAACACCACTAATTGAGAAAAGAAAGAAAAAATACCTCTGAAATCTTCAAGAGAGAACCAAGTGTAGGAGTGCGACGTCGTTTAACGGTAGTTAGAAGCAACAGAATCCCAATGTGTCAAAGCAAACACGCACCAATCGAATAAAGAGGATGTAGTGGACAACTTTGTCTTGTACGAATCAGAGCAATTGATGGATGAATAATGTATGGAATTGGCATCGATAAATTTGCAATAACCAAGATGTCATAAGGATGTGAAACAAGATCTTATAAATCATCAATAAAACCAAAGTCTTCTAAAATGATTGTCATTAGACAGTGCAAATGATGATGGTGGAACGGGGTGAAGCAAGCTGCTTAGTCTTTGTTTTATATTTTCTTAGATTATTTTGAGAGCTACCTGTATGGCGATCGGGTCCGTGTCCAATTTTGGTGTTTGATTATATTTTTGGGAGAATTACATGCAAATCTTATGAGATTTGTTATTTAATTATTCAGATTCCCGGACATTTGAAATATTACATATAAATCCCCTAAAGTTTGTACGTACATAACACTTAAACACTTGTTGTAAATATATCTATTAATAAATTACACTTAGACTGCCCTAAATTTTGTGGGTATATAATACTTAGATCCTTTAAGTTTAAAATATTATACTTAGACCAAAAAAACTCCAATCAAATTTAAAATATCAAATATTTTAAATTTTACAACTAAAATTCATGTTCTATTGTATCATTTATTAAAATAAAATCAAAAATTCAAATTCAAATTTTTCTTAAAAAATTGTAATTGATATATAATTATATTGTCTATTAGAATTTAATTTTGTCGTTTAAATGACCAAATTAAAATACCGAACTACTCTAATTAAATCTAAAAGATATTGTATCAATTACAATTTGATTCCTTGTTTAATTTTTTAGTTTTGTTCTAAAAGATAGTATAAATATATTCTAACAATGTTTTTTTTTTAAATAATTTTTTTTGATTTTATTTCAATAATTTTTTTTTTGTTTTTTTTTTATTTTTGATTTTACTTAAAAGGTCTAAATATTATATATCCACAAACTTTAGGGGAGTCTAAGTATAATTATTAGTGAATATATTTATAACAAGGGTCTAAGTGTTACGCGTATACAAATTTCTGGGGGTCTGAGTGATTAAGTGGCAAACTTCAGGAAGTCTGAGCGTAATTCTCCCTATATTTTTTATGTACTATTTATTTCCTTATACTCCATTTGGTACGATGGAAAAATAGAAAAATTAAAAGTTAGAATGATGAAAAAATAGATGGATTAACTTTTTTTTCAACTCACCAAAATCAATTCCTCCAAAATCGAAAGGAAAATAGATAAAAAATTAATTATTTGTGTGGAGATGTATCTTATTTGTCTATATATATATATATATATATAATAAAAAAATTAAATTAAAAAAAATATTTTTTTTATTTTAACTAGGGGTCAAAATTTTTGATTCAACACAATAATACGACTCGAATTCAACACAAATTTTATGACACGAATTTAATTATAATTCAACACGAACTTGAAAATGACCTGACATGAGAATAAAAGATATAAAAGACTCATAATTTTATGACACAACACAAATTTGACACGACTTGACTCGATTATCAACCATAATCTTAATCATCACAAAAAAATAAAAATAAAAAATTAGTAATTTTTATTTTCCAGCCACCCAACCAAACACACACAAAAGAAAAAAAATGTATCATTCTTATTTTTCATTATTGAAGAATAAAAAGTGTATCCTTCCTATTTTTCATCATTCCTACTAAACGGATATTAATCTTAATTTTATTTACTAAAAAAAAAAAAAAAAGGCAAACAAGTACAACGTCGTATAACAGACAACTATAACGGGGAAGTCTAAGGAAACCTTGTGGACTACAAATACAAAAGGAAGAACGAGAGAGAGAGAGAGTCTGAGATATATACAGACACCTTACAGGCTTTACAGTTCAAAAAAAGCAAGCACAGATTCAATCAAACCCTACAGAACAAATTCAGACAGAGAAAATCGAATAGGATGGAAGAATCGCGAGAAGTTCTATTGAGTTGGCTCGCGAACTCGGGAGTTGAGATTCCACTAGGTGTTTCGTCGATTGAGCACCTCACGCCGGCCACGTTGGTCTCAATCTGCTCTCAATCACTCCGCTTGATTGATAATACGTCGTCGTTTCCCACATCTCTGCCTGACTCAATGGCTGACCAGTTCAAGATCTGTACAGACATCGCCGCCGCCGTGAAGAACTTGGGTTACATCGGAGACATGAGCTTCCACAAGGTTAAATATAACAATTCTTTTATTTGTTAGTTCGTGAATTTCTGTGCAGTTGAACTCTCTGTTTAATTACTGAGATAATCTAGTAAAAGTGACTTACAAAGTTATTAATTGCAGCAATAAATGTCAGAATATAGTGGTATTGTATTGTCTAGTTGGATTAGTGTTCAAGACCCAGCAAACATGAAAGTTCATTACCCTGTCTGTTGTAATTATTAAAATCGTTAATGATTGTGGCTGAACCAATCTTTGTTAAGCTGGATGTAGGTATGAATCAGTTAAATAACCTTAGTAATGATAGCTTGTTCAGTAGATTTATTTGTGATTGGGTTCTGTTTGCTATGGAAGCTAGAGTAAAACAGAAAGGTTATACAATCTGTTGCATCATTAATTTGATTGCCTTTACTCCTTTTTTTTTTTCCCAGCAGTTCATCATATTTATTGCTTTCCGGCCTCTTGTTTTCTGCCTCTAGTGCTTTCATGTCTTTGAAATATGAACTTAGACACTCAAACTTGGATTTCACATATTTAATCTTTTGATCTCATAAATAGAAATTTGATCTTTTTATGTCTAAGCAACCATGGGTGTTGGAGCAATCTGAGCACAGGAACTTTTAGATTTTTTTTTCTTTTACCAAATGGCGCAATTGAACCCTTCTTCTATATTCATATCTCTCTGTCCCCACTTCACCCACCCAGAAAAAGAAACATATTTTAAGCCTTTCTTCTGCTTTTGATTGTCTTCATCTTAATTTTCTGATATTGTTCTTAGAAATAGTACAAATGTGTTGTTTACGGCAGTTCCTTTATCCATCTGAAGAGGACGTGTATAAGTTGGTGAGGTTCTTGGTGGAGAGGCTGTCTGAATCATCCGAAGCTGGGAAATCTGCAGAATTGAAAACACTCGATACTAGAATACTACCAGAGAAAAAAGAATTTAGAAACACTTCAGAGGATCGATTTTTACAGCTGCGTAATGAGGAGATCATAACCAGTTTGAAGGATCTGAGACTGAATGGTGAAATGCCAGAGTCCTTGATTGCTAAGCCTGAAGCTATCATCGTCACTGATGAGTCCAATGTGTCTGATATGATTCCACTAAAGATCCAAGAGGTTGCTCCGGCTGAGGCATGTGGAACAGGCATACAAGACTCAAGTAAGGACTCTACGACTGTTCTGGAAAATGCCCACGGTTGGATCGATGGTATCAGCGACTCTAGATTTAATGCTTCCGAAAATGAAGAAACTGCAGCTCACAAAGATAGTAAACATGTTGAACAGAATGAGCAGAAACAAACTTCTTGTCAAGAGCATTCTTCTGAGGTACATTCACTTGAACTCATGTGACTTTGATTAGTTATTTGAACGTAGCAATCCAGAAAGAACTATTAGGCCAAGGAGCTGCCTGGTATTCAAGGGCAATCAAAAGCTTTAAGATGAGATAAAAGCTAAAATCAAGGAGAGCAAAAGTGTCTCTTTTCCTTTTGACATTTGGTTCTTGACCACATAGTAAAAGGAAAGGAGGGGAGGTGGTTATATGTTTGATTGGTGTCTACATTTTACAGATTAAAAAGTTACAAAGTCAAGAAAAAGTTCTGTTGGAGGAGCTGAATGCAAAGTCTTTAGAACTAGCATGGCTGGAAGAAGAACACGAGCTATTGAAAGCAGCAGTAGAAATGGCATTTGACAATCAACATCCTATTGACTTTTACATTGTGCAACTCAATGAGCAAATAGATGCAAAAAGGCATAATCTTGTCCAACTGGAGTCACAGTGGTAGTATGTTGTTATTTGATTCACTTATATTAATATTTAATCTTATTGGACTTGGCAAAGTCTTTTCTCTGTGGTCCTTGCGTAAAATGATCCATAAATAAAGTTGTGAACTAATACCCATAAAAATTTGTATTTATTTCACTTGACATCTGTGATAGGGATGCTTTCAGAGAGTCCTTGGAAGAGAAAAAGAGAAGTCTTGAGGAGGCTCTCTATGCAACAAAACCAGAAGCGCAACAAAAGCTCCAAAAGTTGAAAGAAATCGACTTGGAAACAAAGTCCATCTTATCTGAAATCAAAAGAAGGTACTTTATTGACAGGAAAATGTTTTATTTGTACATAATTCATGCTTTCCATGCTGTTCAGTGGAAGAGCGTGATTTATTATCTCAAAATTCTTAATTTTTTGGAATTTTGAGTACTGTCACCACTCATCAGCAAAATAACATACATCACATCTTGCATGTATTTTCATTTGCAGACCCTCTTCTTGTATTGTGCAGATTTTATGCTTCCACTATGTTTCCTGAAACACTTGAAACAAATTCATTTCAATGTTCCCTGACATTGAATTGGCCTTCTCACTGCAAGTTTAATCCTGTTTTTTCATTCCTAAAGTGATGTCAGTTCACTTTTTAGTGTAATCACTGCATATTTATTATCCTATTCCATGTCTTAGAGGTCGCTTCCTCCACATGATCTTGGTTATAATAGGTAGCATATAGTGTTGATGTATTAACGATATCTATGCTACTAACAGTGCGATTGATTATCACTCTGCACCTTCACAAAGGAAAGGTGCAGAGATTAAGTTGGTGTTGTGGCGCACGCAAGTGTGCACTACTCTTTGAAAAAGAGCTATTGGTGATGGAGACTAACAGATCATGGAAAAGGACATCAACCCTAAAAATGCTGACTTTTAGGCCCACATATTAATCTTCTCTCCCTCGCTTCGTGCAAATTTGTGGATGAACCCACTTGCCATGTATAGGAAGTTGTCCCATGGTGTATGCTATTCTCTGAGATGTGATACACAATCCCTGTCCTGCAATCTTTCAGAGTATTGCTGTGGAGGACATTTTCATTGTATAAGCATTAAAGCTATAACTTCATAGACTGCTGTAGAAAGCAGACAGAGGAAATGAGTCATCTAATGGCCCACTGATGTCGGTCATAGCTGACCCATTTTGGTTTCCAAGCTTCGCTAAAATAATATTATGGCATTTCTTATGCTGGATTTCTTGTTATTTTACAGAGAGGAGGAGGTGCCTAAACTTGTGAAAGATCTAGATAAACAACCCAAATTGCCATCTAGGGGATCCTACATTCAGAAGATCAAGGAGATCACAAAGAACAGTCGGAAACAGGATGGCGACATAGAGCGGATCTTAAAAGAAACCAGAGAGCTTCAGTTAGAGAGTAATTCTATCCAAGAACGACTTCATCGAACTTATGCTGTGGTAGACGAAACAGTTTTCAGGTACAGAGTCAGATTCTCGTGGTTTTGTGCCTTGCAGAAAATGTTTACATATGTACAAGTTTAATTGTTGTCACAAATCTCTTTGTACTTTCTGTCAGCCATTATTTCCTCTTGACTGTACATGAAATTATTATCTCGCATGTTTGAAGGGAGGCGAAGAAAGACCCAGTAGGGCGGCAAGCTTACAGGCTGCTCACCAGCATACATGAGAGCTTTGAACAGATCTCTGAAAAGATCCTTGCCACTGACAGAACAAGCAGGGAAGTGGCTGACCTTGAAGCCAAGCTTGCATCCATGGCCTCACGAAGCTTAAATATTGATAAGCTACAAGCAGATCTTGATTCCATCAGGGAGGAAAATGAATCCCTTCAGCAAGGCCTCTCTAATTCGTGAATGTGCAAATTTGTCCGTGGACTTTCACAGTCAACCAATGTTGATTTCTTAATGGTTGTATCATAGAGATGTTCGAATAGGCACTCCGAATTTATTCATTATTTGTGGAGAAGAAGAAATTGATTGTACGTTCATTTATTTTCTTGTGAATAGTCTTTGTTTTACATTTTTAGTTCTCCCTCGGTTTACCTATTTTCTCTAAACATGCATAATTGCATAGTATACACTATACTTAAACAGTCACGAGTATTCATGTCAGTTTACGCACATCTCAACTTATTTTTTTTTCAGTTTGGTCAAAGACATGTCATACACATCGGGACTAGGGTATTCATTAAGAATAAATCTTTCATCGTCTGACATCAAAGTATAGTTAAGATTCGAACTTGAGATATTTGAATTTACAATTTATGTCTGTTATCACTTGAGGTTATTGTAAATTATTTACGATGCCGCAGCTAGTGCCGGTGGAGTTGTACGTCCATTTTTTTGAGCTTTGAGGTTGTTTTTCACTTTTTTTACGATTTATTGGAAATTTTAAATAAGTTATTTTTTTGTATTTGATTGATATTGTATTGAGGTTTTTGATAATATAAATAAAATTTTGGATTGAAATTTGTATGATACCTATGTCAGATTTTCAATCCTTTGTTTTTGCTCTAGGGTATTATTTTTTCTTTTTTTGTTCAGACTTTTAATAGTTTATATACCCAACAAATATGCTTTAATAGCTTGTTTGCTTAAAGAGAGTAGTTAAAAATTGTTGAATGGTGGAAAAACATACCATATTTTGGGACTGTTTGGGCCTCTAACCTTAGAACCAAATGTAAATATTGAGATCAGTGGTCATCTTAAGACCATTGCAATTAGTCATTAGATTGTTAGAAATATAAAAAATAGGGATTACGTGAAGTAATTCAAAATGAATCCTGTTTCATTTTAGAAAGAGTGATTGAATTGTGGTGAAAAAATAATGAAAGTCTTGATCATATTTTTATTTATAGACTTTTGAAAATCTTGAATTGTGGTGAGGGAGGATTGTGTAATTTTTTTTAAAACAAAAACTAAGTCCACGGGAGTATCTGTAATTTTATACAAAAAAAAAATTAAAATAGAATCACAGGAAATTAACCACAAAGATTAATGGGTGGGAGCGTTAGACTTATGGCGGTCGGTTGAAGTTCCCAAATATTTTTAAAATTAGGAAAGGAGAGCAATTAAAAAAATAGCCGTTAAGAAACCCTAATATTTATTATAAAAATTTCCTCTTTCAAAACCCACCGGCTCTGTCTCGCGCTCTCCCTTCATCTCTCTTCGTCTTCTCTCTCGCAGTCTCTCGCTCTCTGTCTCGCTCTCTGTCTTGCTGCCGGCACTCCTGCGAAACCTTCAACCCAATATTTATTATAAAAATTCCCCCTTTCAAAACCCACCACTCTGTCTCTCGCTCTCTCTTGGTCTCTCGGGCTCTCTCTCTCTCACTCGCTCTCTCTTCGTCTCCCCTCTCTCTCTCTCTGTCGCAGTCTCCCACTCTCTGTTCCTCAGCCTCGCCGTCTCTCTTTTGCCGCCCCTTTAACTTCCATAAAATCACAGGCCAGCAACACAGACGAGGATTTGATTGAACTACCACAACTTCGAGATTGGTTTGGCAACTTAAAGAATCCAGGTTTACTCTTTCTTATCTCTCTCCATCCCGTTGATTTAATAATGAATTTGTTTATTGTACATTAGTATTTCTTGCTCAATCATGTAATGAAAATTGAATTTTAGGAAAATTTCAGCCATATCCTTCTGGTTTACCATATCTTCAAGGACTTCCCTATGTTTTCTGAATTTTCAATGACACCCCTTGCAGATCAAAGGTGTTAATTAAAATACAAATTTTAATTACTTAACCAAATTTCAGTTGCAATATCTGGAAATATGGCTTGAAATTTTCTTTTTTATTTACAAAAGCTCTTAAACTCTCACTGTAATTGCGTAGTTCAGTAGGAAAACGATGTTCTTATATATACGTCAGTTTTATTACTCTTACAATTTCATATAATTGGATACTTGTTTTAACTAATAATCTAAAAAAATTAATAAAATAAAAATATGGTTATAGTTTGTTTAAGATTTATGTCCAATAAATAGGCTAAGAGTTATCGTATTTGATAGTTCGATTTCGAACCAATTAATCAATCAATGCCCATGCCCAGATAAGCTAACCAAACCTACACTTGGATCGTTAATTAGTGAGCAGCCCAACTTAACTTTGAATGATATGTATCATGTTTCTTTAAATAGGGGACTATATTTGTTGTGTTTTGTATTTATTGTTTATGTGTTTTAAACAACTACTCTAATATTGACATAATTGTAAGTTGCGTTATGAGACTTCCATTTGTATGGTTTTACTATATGTTGTATGTGCTTACTTTCATGCTGTTGAATCTAGGATGTTTGTCCATTTTCATTGCTATTGTCATTTTTATTTTTTTATGCTAAAAATACCATAAAATATTAATTGCATGCTTAAATGAATTTAATTGCTACTTAACTAGNGCTCTGTCTCGCGCTCTCCCTTCATCTCTCTTCGTCTTCTCTCTCGCAGTCTCTCGCTCTCTGTCTCGCTCTCTGTCTTGCTGCCGGCACTCCTGCGAAACCTTCAACCCAATATTTATTATAAAAATTCCCCCTTTCAAAACCCACCACTCTGTCTCTCGCTCTCTCTTGGTCTCTCGGGCTCTCTCTCTCTCACTCGCTCTCTCTTCGTCTCCCCTCTCTCTCTCTCTGTCGCAGTCTCCCACTCTCTGTTCCTCAGCCTCGCCGTCTCTCTTTTGCCGCCCCTTTAACTTCCATAAAATCACAGGCCAGCAACACAGACGAGGATTTGATTGAACTACCACAACTTCGAGATTGGTTTGGCAACTTAAAGAATCCAGGTTTACTCTTTCTTATCTCTCTCCATCCCGTTGATTTAATAATGAATTTGTTTATTGTACATTAGTATTTCTTGCTCAATCATGTAATGAAAATTGAATTTTAGGAAAATTTCAGCCATACCCTTCTGGTTTACCATATCTTCAAGGACTTCCCTATGTTTTCTGAATTTTCAATGACACCCCTTTCAGATCAAAGGTGTTAATTAAAATACAATTTTTAATTACTTAACCAAATTTCAGTTGCAATATCTGGAAATATGGCTTGAAATTTTCTTTTTTATTTACAAAAGCTCTTAAACTCTCACTGTAATTGCGTAGTTCAATAGGAAAACGATGTTCTTATATATACGTCAGTTTTATTACTCTTACAATTTCATATAATTGGATACTTGTTTTAACTAATAATCTAAAAAAATTAATAAAATAAAAATATGGTTATAGTTTGTTTAAGATTTATGTCCAATAAATAGGCTAAGAGTTATCGTATTTGATAGTTCGATTTCGAACCAATTAATCAATCAATGCCCATGCCCAGATAAGCTAACCAAACCTACACTTGGATCGTTAATTAGTGAGCAGCCCAACTTAACTTTGAATGATATGTATCATGTTTCTTTAAATAGGGGACTATATTTGTTGTTTTTTGTATTTATTGTTTATGTGTTTTAAACAACTACTCTAATATTGACATAATTGTAAGTTGCGTTATGAGACTTCCATTTGTATGGTTTTACTATATGTTGTATGTGCTTACTTTCATGTTGTTGAATCTAGGATGTTTGTCCATTTTCATTGCTATTGTCATTTTTATTTTTTTATGCTAAAAATACCATAAAATATTAATTGCATGCTTAAATGAATTTAATTGCTACTTAACTAGTTGTAAAAGCTATTTTGAGATTATTATAGATCTATGTGAAAAAGCAAAAAATAGTGGCTATATGAATACCTCCACCACTTACCAATAGGGATGTTGGTTTTATGTTAAACTTATTGGTAAGCGGTGGAGCGAACCATCAAGCTGGATGTCAGGATATTCACCTGGAGGAATTTAATTAATCGAATATTATATGGGCTTTCACTACTTTTGGGAACACGTTGAGGATCTTCAATGAAGATCTGGTTGGACAAGTAATAAGTTCAATATATTACTCTAAAAGTTTACAAAACCATAGTTGCTCCTGAAAAAGATTGAACATATAAGACAAAGAAGACAAAAACTTGAGAGATTAGACAAATAAGAGGGAGAATGTGTATATTATTGTGCAAGTATTTTCTTTGTTGTCTTTTTTTTACATGGATTACATAAGTTATCATTGTGGGATTGAACACCAAGTTGCTTTAAGTTTTGAAAAATTTCATTTGATCTAATAAGATCATATTACAAAATTACTATTGATTTTAATTTTTTAATGTACCTAAATCTCGACAAAGAAATGCGATTAAATTAAGTTTGATTTTTTGATAAGGAATGAACCGCAACAATTTCATCATAATNTCCTTCTGGTTTACCATATCTTCAAGGACTTCCCTATGTTTTCTGAATTTTCAATGACACCCCTTGCAGATCAAAGGTGTTAATTAAAATACAAATTTTAATTACTTAACCAAATTTCAGTTGCAATATCTGGAAATATGGCTTGAAATTTTCTTTTTTATTTACAAAAGCTCTTAAACTCTCACTGTAATTGCGTAGTTCAGTAGGAAAACGATGTTCTTATATATACGTCAGTTTTATTACTCTTACAATTTCATATAATTGGATACTTGTTTTAACTAATAATCTAAAAAAATTAATAAAATAAAAATATGGTTATAGTTTGTTTAAGATTTATGTCCAATAAATAGGCTAAGAGTTATCGTATTTGATAGTTCGATTTCGAACCAATTAATCAATCAATGCCCATGCCCAGATAAGCTAACCAAACCTACACTTGGATCGTTAATTAGTGAGCAGCCCAACTTAACTTTGAATGATATGTATCATGTTTCTTTAAATAGGGGACTATATTTGTTGTGTTTTGTATTTATTGTTTATGTGTTTTAAACAACTACTCTAATATTGACATAATTGTAAGTTGCGTTATGAGACTTCCATTTGTATGGTTTTACTATATGTTGTATGTGCTTACTTTCATGCTGTTGAATCTAGGATGTTTGTCCATTTTCATTGCTATTGTCATTTTTATTTTTTTATGCTAAAAATACCATAAAATATTAATTGCATGCTTAAATGAATTTAATTGCTACTTAACTAGTTGTAAAAGCTATTTTGAGATGATTATAGATCTATGTGAAAAAGCAAAAAATAGTGGCTATATGAATACCTCCACCACTTACCAATAGGGATGTTGGTTTTATGTTAAACTTATTGGTAAGCGGTGGAGGGAACCATCAAGCTGGATGTCAGGATATTCACCTGGAGGAATTTAATTAATCGAATATTATATGGGCTTTCACTACTTTTGGGAACACGTTGAGGATCTTCAATGAAGATCTGGTTGGACAAGTAATAAGTTCAATATATTACTCTAAAAGTTTACAAAACCATAGTTGCTCCTGAAAAAGATTGAACATATAAGACAAAGAAGACAAAAACTTGAGAGATTAGACAAATAAGAGGGAGAATGTGTATATTATTGTGCAAGTATTTTCTTTGTTGTCTTTTTTTTACATGGATTACATAAGTTATCATTGTGGGATTGAACACCAAGTTGCTTTAAGTTTTGAAAAATTTCATTTGATCTAATAAGATCATATTACAAAATTACTATTGATTTTAAGTTTTTAATGTACCTAAATCTCGACAAAGAAATGCGATTAAATTAAGTTTGATTTTTTGATAAGGAATGAACCGCAACAATTTCATCATAATAGACCTAAAAATCTGATGGATTTTTAGAAAACACTAGAATGTAATTTCTGTTATATGACTCAAACTATTCAAATGGAAACATTTGAAAAATATATTACAACAATGATAATTGTCAAATTCCACTTAAAACTAGATTAAAAAATGTATACTAAAATTTAAGGCAAAGGGATGACATTAAAATAACTTGTACTTATTTGTATTAGAGCCATCACTTCAATTTTTCAACATATTCAATTTGTTGATTCTGGTCAAATAAGTTAGATTTCTATATGAAAACATATGAGAACATAATTTAAAATTTCTATAGTGCAAATACATAAGCTTAACAAGTGATTAATTAAGCATATTTTTTGTCTTTAACACTCACTTATACTAAATAACATTAAGTTGGGGGNCCATCACTTCAATTTTTCAACATATTCAATTTGTTGATTCTGGTCAAATAAGTTAGATTTCTATATTTGAGGAATTCGAGGGACCCCGCCAAGGATAAAAAATGGGTTTTAGTGTATTGTTTCGGTCACCTCAAAAAGGGGATGAAAACATAATCAAAACAAAAAAAATTTTAGAAACATGTGAAAACATATGAGAACATAATTTAAAATTTCTATAGTGCAAATACATAAGCTTAACAAGTGATTAATTAAGCATATTTTTTGTCTTTAACACTCACTTATACTAAATAACATTAAGTTGGGGGAGAAAAAAAGATTAATAAGATGCAGAAGTCATTTCAATGTCAAACACTTGATAATCATCAAATAAACAAATATTAAGCTCTTATAATACAAATGAAGTGTTTATGAGCATCATATGAAAGTCCTTACAGTACAAAGTTACATTCATTCTGCCATAGCGTGTCGAGCAGACTCAAAAATTGGTGCAGGCTCTGCGTAGTAACTAAGAGAAACTCCACATGTGATATAATATGTTGACAATAGCTAGCCCAGCTTATCTAGTGACAATAATATGTATCATACTCTGGCTGAGCTCAAACTCAAATCTGGTTTACTCTGGCTGTGCATAGCTAGCTTGCACAAATCAAGTAAGCATCAGTCTTCATCTTCTTCACTTTGTTTTTTTTTCTCATCTCTTCCTCTGTCTCTTTCTTCTTTGCTTCATAAGATATTAGTAGGACGAAGGAACTTGACTCTGCCTCTCTCTTTCTTCAATGATTTTGTGCTTTTTCATGCTGAAGAGCAACAAATGGGTGCAAGGAACTTCCCTTTTTGAAGATGCTTACTTGCATAAATCAAATAAGCATCCGTCTTCCTCTTCTTTACTCTTTCTCTTCTCCATCTTTTCTCCACTCTCTTTCTTCTCTGCTGCATAAAATATGAGTAGGACGAAGGAATCTCACTTTGTCTCTCCTTTTTTTCAATGATCTTATGCTTCTCCCAGTCGCAGAGCAACAAGTGGACTCAAAGAATCCCCCTTTTTGAAGATGCTTACTTGCACAAATCAAATAAGCATTCGTCTTCCTCTTCTTCACTCTTTTCTCTTCTCTGTCTTTTCTCCATTCTCTTTTTTCTCTGTTGCATAAAATGTGAGTAGGACGAAGGAATCTCACTCTGCCTCTCCCTTTCTTCAATGATCTTATGCTTCTCCCTATCGATGAGCAACAAGTGGGCTCAAGGAATCTTCCTTTTTGAAGATGCTTACTTGCACAAATCAAATAAGCATCCGTATTCCTCTTCTTCACTCTTTCTTTTCTTTATCTTTTCCCCACTCTCTTTCTTTTCTACTACATAAAATGTGATTAGGACGAAGGAATCTTACTNCAGGCTCTACGTAGTAACTAAGAGAAACTCCACATGTGATATAATATGTCGACAATAGCTAGCCCAGCTTATCTAGTGACAATAATATGTATCATACTCTGGCTGAACTCAAACTCAAATCTGGTTTACTCTGGCTGTGCATAGCTGGCTTGCACAAATCAAGTAAGCATCAGTCTTCATCTTCTTCACTTTGTTTTTTTTTCTCATCTCTTCCTCNTAGGCTCTGCGTAGTAACTAAGAGAAACTCCACATGTGATATAATATGTTGACAATAGCTAGCCCAGCTTATCTAGTGACAATAATATGTATCATACTCTGGCTGAGCTCAAACTCAAATCTGGTTTACTCTGGCTGTGCATAGCTAGCTTGCACAAATCAAGTAAGCATCAGTCTTCATCTTCTTCACTTTGTTTTTTTTTCTCATCTCTTCCTCTGTCTCTTTCTTCTTTGCTTCATAAGATATTAGTAGGACGAAGGAACTTGACTCTGCCTCTCTCTTTCTTCAATGATTTTGTGCTTTTTCATGCTGAAGAGCAACAAATGGGTGCAAGGAACTTCCCTTTTTGAAGATGCTTACTTGCATAAATCAAATAAGCATCCGTCTTCCTCTTCTTTACTCTTTCTCTTCTCCATCTTTTCTCCACTCTCTTTCTTCTCTGCTGCATAAAATATGAGTAGGACGAAGGAATCTCACTTTGTCTCTCCTTTTTTTCAATGATCTTATGCTTCTCCCAGTCGCAGAGCAACAAGTGGACTCAAAGAATCCCCCTTTTTGAAGATGCTTACTTGCACAAATCAAATAAGCATTCGTCTTCCTCTTCTTCACTCTTTTCTCTTCTCTGTCTTTTCTCCATTCTCTTTTTTCTCTGTTGCATAAAATGTGAGTAGGACGAAGGAATCTCACTCTGCCTCTCCCTTTCTTCAATGATCTTATGCTTCTCCCTGTCGATGAGCAACAAGTGGGCTCAAGGAATCTTCCTTTTTGAAGATGCTTACTTGCACAAATCAAATAAGCATCCGTATTCCTCTTCTTCACTCTTTCTTTTCTTTATCTTTTCCCCACTCTCTTTCTTTTCTACTACATAAAATGTGATTAGGACGAAGGAATCTTACTCTGCCTCTCCCTTTCTTCAATGATCTTGTGCTTCTCCTTGTCGGAGAGCAACAAGTGGGCTCAAGGAATCTCCCTTTTTGAAGATGCTTACTTGCACAAATCAAATAAGCGTCCGTCTTCCTCTTATTCACTCTTTCTCTTCTCCATCTTTTCTCCACTCTCTTTCTTCTCTGCTGCATAAAATGTGAGTAGGACGAAAGAATCTCACTCTACCTCTCCCTTTCTTCAATTATCTTGTGTTTCTTCCAGTTGAAGAGCAACAAGTGGACTTAAAGAATCTCCCTTCTTGAAGATGCTTACTTGCACAAATCAAATAAGCACCCGTCTTCCTCTTCTTCACTCTTTCTCTTCTCTATCTTTTCCCCACTCTTTTTCTTCTCTGCTGTATAAAATATGAGCAGGATGAAGGAATCTCACTCTGCCTCTCCCTTTCTTTAATGATCTTATGCTTCTCCCTGTCGATGAGCAACAAGTGGGCTCAAGGAATCTTCCTTTTTGAAGATGCTTACTTGCACAAATCAAATAAGCATCCGTATTCCTCTTCTTCACTCTTTCTTTTCTTTATCTTTTCCCCACTCTCTTTCTTTTCGACTACATAAAATGTGATTAGGACGAAGGAATCTTACTCTGCCTCTCCCTTTCTTCAATGATCTTGTGCTTCTCCCTGTCGGAGAGCAACAAGTGGGCTCAAGGAATCTCCCTTTTTGAAGATGCTTACTTGCACAAATCAAATAAGCGTCCGTCTTCCTCTTATTCACTCTTTCTCTTCTCCATCTTTTCTCCACTTTCTTTCTTCTCTGCTGCATAAAATGTGAGTAGGACGAAAGAATCTCACTCTACCTCTCCCTTTCTTCAATTATCTTGTGTTTCTTCCAGTTGAAGAGCAACAAGTGGACTTAAAGAATCTCCCTTCTTGAAGATGCTTACTTGCACAAATCAAATAAGCACCCGTCTTCCTCTTCTTCACTCTTTCTCTTCTCTATCTTTTCCCCACTCTTTTTCTTCTCTGTTGTATAAAATATGAGCAGGATGAAGGAATCTCACTCTGCCTCTCCCTTTCTTTAATGATCTTATGCTTCTCCCTGTCGAAGACCAACAAGTGGGCNGTATTCGTCTAATCTCTCAATTTGTTGTCTTCTTTGTCTTATATGTTCAATCTTTTTTAGGAGCAACTATGGTTTTGTAAACTTTTAGAGTAATATATTGAACATATTACTTGTCCAACCAGATCTATATTGAACCTCCTCAACGTGTTCCCAAAACTAGTGAAAGCCCATATAATATCCAATTAATTAAATCCCTCCAGGTGAATATCCTGACATCCAGCTTGATGGTTCCCTTTACCACTTACCAATAAGTTTAACATAAAACCAACATCCCTATCGGTAAGTGGTGGAGGTATTCATATAGCCACTATTTTTTGGTTCTTCANCAGAAAAATGAGCTTTGTGTCGAATCACATCTCTGTTCCGATGCTTCTTGAAACAGCTCAAACCAAAGGTCGCTTCGACCGAAGCATGAGAATTCCCCTTTTCCTCAATTGTTTCGTTTCGTTTTGTGTTCTTAAAAAAGCCAAATGTTTCGTGCACCTTGGTTGATTCGACATGCATTTTTAATCATTGGGGTTAGGGCAGAGTATGATGTATATTATCGTCACTAAATAAGTTTGGGCTAGCTATTGTCGGCATATTTATATCACATGTGGAGTTTCTCTTAGTTACTACCTAGAGTTTGCACCAATTTTTGAGTCTGCTCGACATGCTATAGCAGAATGAATGTAACTTTGTACTATAAGTACTTTCATATAATACTCATAAACACTTCATTTGTATTATAAGAGCTTAATTTCCTATTAGTGTGTTTATTTGATGAATATCAAGTATTTGACATTGAAATGACTTCTGTCTCTTANAGTACAAAACACAACAAATATAGTCCCCTATTTAAAGAAACATGATACATAACATTCAAAGTTGAGTTGAACATCTCACATCTGGGAATGGGCATTGATTGATTAACTGGTTCGGTTTGCCTATTTATTGGACAATCATTGATAAATCTTAAACAAACTACAACCATATTTTTTATGTTATTAGTTTTTTTTGGGCTAAATTTTATTAGTTAAAGTATAAGTATCTAATTATATAAAATTGTAAGTAACAGTACTGAAATTGAAATGTGTATAAGAACATCGTTTTTATTTTGAACTAAACAATTACGGTGAGAGGTCAATAGTTTTGTTGTAAATGAAAAAAAAAATGGCTATATTTCTAGATATTGCAACTGAAATTTGGTGAGTAATATCCAATTAAGTAAATTTCTCTAGGTGAATATCATGCTCTATTGTGTTTATTCAATGATTCTTCTTCTTCGTTGGGATGTTTTTAGACATGTTTGTGGTTTGCTATTGGTGAAGTTAATGATTACTTACACATACATGGTTAATCTAGTGGTGAGTTGTGTGTTATATGTTTTATCGATTTTTGTGTTTGTATTTTTATGTATATAGTTTATCTATCTTTTACAATGTGTATCAGAGTGTTATGTTTTTTTTCTTTTATGAATGTTTTTTGGTGTGTATGTTTTCATATGTACAATATGTTGGTTTTACTATGTGGTGTATTGTTGTATAATGTGTGTATTTTTCTTTTAGTGTGTTATAGTATGTACTTCTTATGTGAAACAATATGTTTGATTAATGTGTGTTTTTATTATGTGTATCTTTGTGTATTGTGTACTTTTCTTTAATCAATGTATTTTTTTTTTAAATTTTTTTGTGTACACTTTGTGTATGTTTTTCTATGTATTAGTGTTTTGTGTATTTTCTTCGATCAATGCATCTTTCTAGGCTTATTTTTGTGTGCTTCATATTTATCATTGGATGTTATTCATGTCTTTATAGCAGAGTAAATATTAATAGGAATGCATACCAGGGAGAAAACAATAATTTTGCTCTCATTTTTCCANTGAACATATTACTTGTCCAACCAGATCTTCATTGAAGATCCTCAACGTGTTCCCAAAAGTAGTGAAAGCCCATATAATATCCAATTAATTAAATCCCTCCAGGTGAATATCCTGACATCCAGCTTGATGGTTCCCTTTACCACTTACCAATAAGTTTAACATAAAACCAACATCCCTATCGGTAAGTGGTGGAGGTATTCATATAGCCACTATTTTTTGGTTCTTCACATAGATCTATAATCATCTCAAAATGACTTTTACACCTAGTTAAGTAGCAATCAAATTCTTTTGAGCATGTAATTAATATTTTATGGTATTTTTAGCAAAAAAAAATAAAAATGACAATAGCAATGAAAATGGACAGACATCCTAGATTCAACGACGTAGAAGTAAGCATATACAACATATAGTAAACCACACAAATGGAAGTCTCATAATGCAATTTACAATTATGTCAATATTGGAGTAGTTGTTTAAAACATATAAAAAATATGTACAAAACACAACAAATATAGTCCCCTATTTAAAGAAACATGAGACATAACATTCAAAGTTGAGTTGAACATCTCACATCTGGGAATGGGCATTGATTGATTAACTGGTTCGGTTTGCCTATTTATTGGACAATCATTGATAAATCTTAAACAAACTACAACCATATTTTTTATGTTATTAGTTTTTTTTGGGCTAAATTTTATTAGTTAAAGTATAAGTATCTAATTATATGAAATTGTAAGTAACGGTACTGAAATTGAAATGTGTATAAGAACATCGTTTTTCTTTTGAACTAAACAATTACGGTGAGAGGTCAATATTTTTGTTGTAAATGAAAAAAAAAATGGCTATATTTCTAGATATTGCAACTGAAATTTGGTAAGTAATATCCAATTAAGTAAATTTCTCTAGGTGAATATCATGCTCTATTGTGTTTATTCAATGATTCTTCTTCTTCGTTGGGGTGTTTTTAGACATGTTTGTGGTTTGCTATTGGTGAAGTTAATGATTACTTACACATACATGGTTAATCTAGTGGTGAGTTGTGTGTTATATGTTTTATCGATTTTTGTGTTTGTATTTTTATGTATATAGTTTATCTATCTTTTACAATGTGTATCAGAGTGTTATGTTTTTTTTCTTTTATGAATGTTTTTTGGTGTGTATGTTTTCATATGTACAATATGTTGGTTTTACTATGTGGTGTATTGTTGTATAATGTGTGTATTTTTCTTTTAGTGTGTTATAGTATGTACTTCTTATGTGAAACAATATGTTTGATTAATGTGTGTTTTTATTATGTGTATCTTTGTGTATTGTGTACTTTTCTTTAATCAATGTATTTTTTTTTTAAATTTTTTTGTGTACACTTTGTGTATGTTTTTCTATGTATTAGTGTTTTGTGTATTTTCTTCGATCAATGCATCTTTCTAGGCTTATTTTTGTGTGCTTCATATTTATCATTGGATGTTATTCATGTCTTTATAGCAGAGTAAATATTAATAGGAATGCATACCAGGGAGAAAACAATAATTTTGCTCTCATTTTTCCAAGCTAAATCTATACCAGAAACTATAGATTTGAATTTTAAGTTCTTCCGCAAGTAAAATTTGATTTATATGTTCTTTTGTATTCAATTTATATCAACATATGCAAGCTATAGGTAAATATTATGCTCTCTTTCCCTTTTTTGATGATTCTTCTTCTTCGTTGAGATGTTCTTTGGCATGTTTGTGATTTGCAATTGGTAGAATTAATGATTACTTGTACATACATGGTTACGTATCAGTGTGTGGTATGTATTTTTCTTTTATCAATGTTTTTTTTGTGTATGCTTTCATATCTACACTCTGTGGATTTTACTATGTGGTGTATTGTTGTATTGTGTGTGTGTGTATCTTTTGGTGTGTTATGGTGTGTGCTTTTTATGTGAAACAGTGTATTTTTATTATGTGTATCTTTGTGTGTATTGTATATTTTATCAATGTATTTATACACTTTGTGTGTGTGTGTGTTTTTTTATTAGTGTGTTGTGTATTTTTCTTCCATCAATGCATCTTTTGGTGTGTTCTGATGTAAAACAATGTGTTTTTATTATGTGTATCTTTGTGTGTACTGTGTACTTTTCTTCTGTCAATGTATTTGTACACTTTATGTGTTTTTCTATATATTAGTGTGCTATGTATTTTTATTCTATCAATGCATCTTTTGGTGTGTTATGGTATGTGTTTTTTTTGTGAAACAATATGTGTTTTTATTATGTGTATCTCTGTGTAATGTGTACTTTTCTTTTATCAATGTATTTGTACACTTTGTGTGTGTTTTTCTATGTATTAGTGTGCTTTGTTTTATTTTTTTTATGAATGCATCTTTGTAGGCTTGTTTTTGTTTGCTTTATGTGTATTTTTTGTGTTTATCATTGAATGTTATTTATGTCCTTGTAGCGGAGTTAATATTAATAGGAGAGCATACTAGGGAAAAAACCATAATTTTGCTCTCATTTTTCCTAGTCAAATCTATATTAGAAACTATAGATTTGAATTTTGAGTTCTCCCGTAAGTAAAATTTGATTTATATGTTCTTTTGTATTCCTTTGGTGATCAATTTATATCAACATATGCAAGTTATAGGTGAATATCCTACGCTCTTCCATTTTTTAGATGCTTATTCTTTGTTAAGATGTTTTTTGACATGTTTGTGGTCTGCAATTGGTAGAGTTAATAATTATTTGTACATACAGGGTTACCTAGGTAGTGAGTTTTGTGCGTATATGTTTTATGTTTTATCAATGATTATTTGTATTTTCATGTGTATAGTTTGTCTGTGTTTAAAAATATGTATCAGTGTGTGATATGTATTTTTCTTTTGTCAATGATTTTGTGTGTTTATGTTTTCATATCTACACTTTGTGGGTTTTATTATGTGGTGTATCGTTGTAGTGTATGTGTATATCTTTTGGTGTGCTATGGTATGCGCTTTTTATGTGAAACAATATATTTTTATTATGTGTATCTCAGATTTTTTTTTATCAATGTATTTGAACACTTTGTGTGTGTTTTTGTGTATTAGTGTACTGTGTATTTTTCTTCTATCAATGCATCTTTTGGTGTGTTATGGTATATATTTTTTATGTGAAACAATGTGTTTTTTGTGTATTAAGATGTGATTTTATTATGTGTATCTTTGTGTGTTTTGTGTACTTTTCTTCTGTCAGTGTATTTGTACACTTTGTATGTGTTTTTTTTGTATATTAGTGTGCTGTGTATTTTTCTTTTGTCAATACATCTTTTGGTGTGTTATGGTATGTGTTTTTTTATGTGAAACAATTATTTTTTTGTGTATTAATATGTATTTTTATTATGTGTATCTCTGTGTGTACTGTGTACTTTTTTTTGTCAATGTATTTGTACACTTTGTGTGTGTTTTTCAATGTATTAGTGTGTTGTATTTTTTTTTCTATCAATGCATCTTTGTAGACTTTTTTTTGTATGCTTTGTGTATGTTCTTTGTATTTGTCATTGGATGTTATTCATATCCTTGTAATGGAGTTCATATTAATAGGAGTGCATGCTAGGGAGATAACCATAATTTTTCTCTCAATTTTCCGTGCCACATCTATATGAGAAACCATAGATTTAAATTTTTAGTTCTCCCGCAAGTAAAATTTGATTTGTATATTCTTTTGTATTCATTTGATGATCAAATTTATATTAGCATATGCAAGTTATAGGTGAGTATCCTGCTCTCTTCTCTTGCTTTGATGATTCTTCTTCTTCTTACTCTTTGTTGAGATGTTCTTTGACGTGTTTGTGGTCTGTAATTGGTGTTGTTATTGATTACTTTTACCTACGTGGTTATCTAGGTAGTGAGTTTTGTGTATATATGTTTTATGTTTTATCAATGATTGTGTTTGTATTTTCATGTGTATAGTTTGTCCGTGTTTAGAAATATGTATCAGTGTGTGTATGTATTTTTCTTTTATCTATGATTTTTTGTGTGTATGTTTGCATACATACACTCTGTGGGTTTTACTATGTGGTTTATCGTTGTATAGTGTATGTGTATATCTTTTAGTGTGTTATGGTATATGTTTTTTTATGTGAAACAGTGTGTTTTTATTATGTGTATCTCTGTGTGTGCTTTGTACTTTTCTTCTATTAATGTATTTGTACAATTTGTGTGTATTTTTTTGTGTATTAGTGTGCTGTGTATTTTTTNATAGTGAGTTTTGTGTTTATATGTTTTATGTTTTATCAATGATTTTGTTTGTATTTTCATGTGTATAGTTTGTCCGTGTTTAAAAATGTGTATCGGTGTATGGTATGTATTTTTCTTTTATAAATGATTTTTTGTGTGTATATTTTCATATNGTAGTGAGTTTTTTGTTTATATGTTTTATGTTTTATCAATGATTTTGTTTGTATTTTCATGTGTATAGTTTGTCCGTGTTTAAAAATGTGTATTGGTGTATGGTATGTATTTTTCTTTTATAAATGATTTTTTGTGTGTATATTTTCATATCTACACTCCGTGTGTTTTACTATGTGGTGTATCGTTGTATAGTATGTGTATATCTTTTGGTGTGTTATGGGATATGCTTTTTATGTGAAANTTAGTGTGCTTTGTTTTTTTATTCTATCAATATATCTTTTGGTGTGTTATAGAATATGTTTTTTTTTTTGTGAAACAATTTATTTTTTATGTGTATTAATATGTGTTTTTATTATGTGTATTTCTATGTTTACTGTGTACTTTTCTTTTATCAATGTATTTGTATCTCTGTGTGTACTGTGTACTTTTCTTTTATCAANACAAGTTATCTGAAAAAGCTTCGTGGTTTCTTGTGGTTTTGTGTTCTGTCAGCATTGCCCTCTCCATTACTTGCTGAAGCGCAAATGTTGAGGGATAGAGAAATGNTGGGGGAGAGAACCATAATCTTGCTCTCGTTTTTACCAAGCCACATCTATATCAGAAACTGTAGATTTGAATTTTGAGTTCTCCCGCGAGTAAAATTTGATTTATATATTCTTTTGTATTTTTTTGGTGGTCAATTTTATATCAACATATGAACAAGTTATTTATATATATGTCAATGAAGATGGTGACGCACCAATGTTTCTTGTAGTGATGTAATTCATTTGCTAAGCAATTGTTGATATTCTGCTCTTTTAGAAATTCTTAACAAACTTGCTTCTTCTTTGCGGTCTTTCTTGACTGCTCTTGTGAAAGGATTGACTTCGCCAAACCATCAAAGAACTGAAACTGGGTTATTGAGTTTAGCTTCAAAGAGCATTGGAACTGCATTGGCTACAAGTCAATTGTTATGGACACTGCCTTACTCTATTCCAGCATCTGGTATTAATCAAGGGAAAGGTGTTGAGGGAAGCAAGTTGTCTCACAGTCCATGGCTGCTTGATACATGGCAGAGCTATTGCAGTTTACTGGAGTATTTTGTAAATTCTTCTTTGCTTCTATCTCCAAACTCTGCATCCCAGGCTCAGCTACTTGTTCAGCCTGTTGCAGTTGGTTTATCAATTGGGTTATTTCCTGTTCCAAGAGACCCAGAGGTGTTTGTCCGTATGCTGCAGTCTCAGGTTCTGGATGTAATACTTCCTGTCTGGAACCACTCTATGTTTCCAAAGTGTAATCCGGGTTTCATTGCCTCTATTGTTTCGCTTGTTACTCATGTATACTGTGGTGTTGGAGATGTGAAGTGCAATCGCAATGGTGGGTCAGGAAGTACAAACCAACGCTATATAGCACCCCCACCTGATGAAGCTACTATTGCCACAATTGTGGAGATGGGTTTTAGCAGGGCAAGAGCAGAGGAAGCACTGAGACGGGTGGAAACAAATAGTGTTGAGACGGCCATGGAATGGTTGTTTAGTCATGTTGAAGATCCTGTTCAGGAGGATGATGAATTGGCACGGGGCACTTGCTTTGTCACTAGGAAGTTCATCGGAGACATCTAAAGTTGAAAGCATTGATAAGTCCATCGATACCCTCAAAGACGATGGACGAACAAAGGAACCCCCTGTGGATGACATTCTTGCTGCAACGATGAAATTGTTTCAGAGTAGTGACTGGATGGCTTTTCCTTTGACTGATTTGTTTGTTACGCTTTGCAGTCAGAACAAAGGTGAAGATCGCCCAAGAGTGATCTCTTATCTTATTCAGGAGCTAAAGCTTTGCCCATTGGAATTTTCTAAGGATGCCAGTGCTTTGTGTATGATATCACATACTTTAGCATTGCTTCTTTCTGAAGATGGAAGTACGCGAGAGATCGTTGCAAAGAATGGTATTGCCAATGTAGCCATCGATATTCTGATGAACTTCAAAGCAAGAACTGAGTCAGGAAATGAGCTAGTGGTACCAAAATGTGTTAGTGCTCTACTACTTATCTTGGATAATTTGTTGCAATCCAGGCCTAGAATATCTGCTGATATTACAGAGGGAACTCCTGGGGGACCTTTACCTGACTCATCTGGGGAGCATGTTTCATTGTCTGTTTCAGAAGCAGTAAAAGAGAGAAATCCAACTCCAGCAGCCCATGATAAAGACTCTGATACTTCATTTGAGAGAATTTTTGGAAACTCTACTGGCTATTTGACTGTTGACGAGAGTCGAAGGGTATTGGTTGTTGCTTGTGACTTGATAAGACAACATGTCCCAGCTATGGTCATGCAGTCTGTTTTACAATTATGTGCTCGGTTGACAAAAACATTCTCTGGCTCTGCAATTTCTCGAAAATGGAGGCTTGGTTGCTCTTTTTAGCCTTCCAAGAAGTTGCTTCTTTCCTGGGTATGATACCTTGGCATCTGCTATCATTCGGCATCTCCTTGAGGATCCTCAGACCCTGCAGACAGCCATGGAATTGGAGATACGACAAACTCTAAGTGGAAATCGTCATACTGGTCGTATTTCTCCACGTGCATTTTTGACATCAATGTCACCTGTTATGTCTAGAGACGCAGAGGTCTTAATGAAAGCAGCAGCTGCTGTTTGTCAGTTGGAGTCATCAGGAGGAAGGACCTTTGTTGTGTTATCAGAAGAAAAAGAGAAAGATAAGGAAAAGTCAAAGGTATCTGGTGTTGAACTGGGGGTATCTTCTAATGAATGTGTTCGAATCCCTGAAAATAAAACCCATGATGGCCCAGCTAAGTGTTCTAAAGGCCACAAAAGAATTCCTGCAAGTCTTACTATGGTAATTGATCATCTTCTTGAAATTGTAATGAAATTTCCTTCACCAAGCGGTGAGGACGATTGCACAAATTATCCAAGTGCAATGGAGGTTGATGAACCTGCTACCAAGGTAAAGGGTAAATCGAAGGTTGATGAGGCAAATAAGATTGAATCAGACAGTCAATCAGAAAGATCAGTGGGGCTAGCTAAGGTGACTTTTGTCCTCAAGTTATTGAGTGATATTCTTTTGATGTATGTGCATGCAGTTGGGGTTATACTGAGACGGGATTTGGAAATGGGTCCACCCCGGGGATCTAATCAACCAGATAGTCTAGGACATGGTGGCATAGTGCATCATGTTCTACATCGACTTCTTTCTCTGTCTATAGATAAAACCGTTGGACCTGATGAATGGAGAGACAAGTTATCTGAAAAAGCTTCGTGGTTTCTTGTGGTTTTGTGTTCTGTCAGCATTGCCCTCTCCATTACTTGCTGAAGCGCAAATGTTGAGGGATAGAGAAATGAGTCATTATCAGGCTCGCAGCTTGTTTGGAAGTAGCCACGGGCTTGGGGTTTGACAGACAGGCAGTGATGGATAGAGATGTTGGCATTACGATTGGCCGAAGGGGATCTTCTGCTCTTGCAGAGAGCTTGAAGTTGAAGGGGAGCCACTCTTGGATGCAAATGCTTTGAAAGCATTGATCCGCCTATTACGATTAGCGCAGGTGATTCATATCCCATTTATTGGTTTATTTGGTGGCCAAAATTTGAAAGCTACCCCGCTTACCAGCTGATATGTTTGTGAGAATGCAACGTATATATGTAACTGTACACATGAAGTTCATCAAGTCGCTAATTTGTTGTTCAAGAGATCAAAGCAAACAAAAAAGCCCAACCAAAAAAATGAGATTTAGTATAGGGGTTGGATGGAAATTACTTTTGTCTCGGTTCATCTTCTTGTGGAATACTTCCTCAAGGAACTCTGGGGTTTTTTTTGGGGAAAATCTTTAGTGGACAATACATTTCTTTTTGCTTTCAGCCTTTTCTGGTTGAAGAAGGATCTCTTATTTTTCCAACCTGGTACTTCTTAATATCTTTTAGTTAATTCTTGTTACTT